>JAGJRO010000008.1:165517-358113 GCA_022832285.1 Lepidurus apus apus
CCCCCCCCCCCCTGGATACGGGCCTGGTTATATCGTTAAATTTCTTTCAAATTTTTGTTTCAAGCTTTGTTTCAAGTTGTGTAATTCTCATGGTGTAGGAGTGTAGGATATGACATCAGCGCCATCTTTTGACAAGAAAGATCCATTACTTGCAGTACACCGTGGCCTTAGCACTGCTACTGATTGATGAATGAGGATGAGCCCGCCATGTACCCACAAATGGCTAAATAAATTACGAGAGTAGTTTGTTGACGTTTAAGAAGCTTTTTGAAGCGAATTTCCGGTTAAATTTCATTATTCCCTATGACCTTATCATTAAAGTTTCATAAGGTTAGGATAGCGTCTCGGCTTGACCCCGAGCTTAACTTGGGAGCGTTCGTAGAGTTTGTAGCCCCACATGGCTGGTACCACATTAGAGCCGGGTTTTCCTCCTTGGGGAGCTCATCGAGATTCATAGAGGGGATCCAAAGAACAGTAAACTAGATTGCTTTGGCTTGACCTCATTCTCGTTTTCTTCTATCTCTGTGTGTGTGTCTGTTTGTGTCCCTTGGTAGGATCATGTCAAGCACGAATTAAAGATAAGACGCAAAAATTTCAGAAGGGTAAAATGTATGAAAAGTACGGCACGGCGCATTATGCTCACTGACAGAAACTAGCAAACCTTTCGCGCTACTGTTGCTGCTGCCGTTAGCGTCGACCGAGCTAAAAAGAGTTATAGCTACCTCAATAACTTGGGCAGGTTTTTTGCTGGTCTTGCTGATAGTTCCTACGTAGTAAGTTTAGGGCAAAAGCTATCTTTTCTGGCAGAGAAGACTGGGAATAACTTGCAAAGGGAAGGTGCATAAACGTCAAATGTCTTTATTCCTCAGTTATACAAAAGCGCAGTGGCCATAGAAGTAATAAACTTGTTATCCTTTGGCTTTTGGCAAGTGACTACGAGGAACTTATTTACGGTAGAAATAGTGCTGAAAAGCTTTAAGCAACTTTTGAATAGCTTGGGGGGAGGGGGGTACCTCCCCATAAAACATTACTGCTGCAGTAGCGAAAGGCCAGTGAAGGGGTCAGCAATACGGCGATAGTCTTTGCGTGAATAAAGTTGGCGGGATATTTTATGACGCCAGTAAAAAGCACTGTAACTCTGGCTCTACCTTGAAATAGATCTACTCGAAAACGTAAAAAAAAAAAAAAAAAAAAACTTCGGCGCTTCTCCGTCTCTCTCGTCGTCGGTATATAATCAGATACCATCCCATGCCGCCCTTGCTTTCTCTCTCTATCTTTCTTACGGCTTTTAAATACAGTCAGCCTTAAGAAGTATACAGCCAACCCAGCAAGCTTTTCCTTTCATTTTCTGTGAATAAAAAGTTGGAAAGATCAAAAAGAAAAAGGCAAAGTAGGTGTGTGTCGACTTGTAAAAGACGCCCGCGACGTCGCCGACGCCCAATATTTCTGCGGTGGTGTACGGGGGGGAACCAGTGTATGTATTCACTTTAGTGTTCCTTTCTATAACGACCTGTATTACTTCCCATAGCAAGCCATCATTCCTTAATACACAAACCGTATATGTATTAAAGAAAAGGGCATATTAGCCATTCCCCCTTAAAAACTTACTGAATACTTTCTATAGGACTGGTATATATACATTATGTGCACTAGGAAAGGCAGAAAAGAGTATCTAGAGGGGAGTGTGTATATTGAACGGCAACCATTATGGTATTATATGCTAGGCCTGGTATTTATGTTTTTTTACTTAAATAAAAAAACATACATTGTTTGGCTACCGCAGTAAGTATTCTACTTCTTATGAAAGAACACGAACACTGTCGAAAAGGGGAGGGGAGGGATTTGTGGGTGAAGAGAAGAAGAGAAGAAGCGATCTTATGAACAGAACATATATTATTACGCTGCGGGCGCACAAGTTTATGACCGGAACTGATAGCATGGCGATGAAAACGCGCGAGCTATGCCTTTGGGCACGTGCCATCTACCAAAAGAAAATTTGAAAAACAAATTTTTTCCGCTCATGACAGGCAAAACTTAATCGTCCTTTTCCGTCCGCTTTTTTATTGTTACATTTATTGACTAGTATCGTCTTCAAGCGTCGTCTTCCTTGGGCGCCACAATAGTCCTTCCTTTGGGGTTGCTGCTGCAGTAGCGTGAGTCCGTGGCAGCAATGGCAGCAATACCCACAACACGCCTCTTTTGTCGGAAAAAAAATGAATAAAAATCCCGCACCGTTTTCTTCAAGTACTCTTAATGAAAAAGCGGGGTTTGAATAGTCGTATAATTACAAATAAACTGGAGGTTTTTACGATCCTCTCCTCAGTCCTTTTCCCCTTTTTGGCGGCTTTTCGAATTTGCTGGCGTTGTCGATAACTAAAAAGTACGGCTTTAGCAAAGAAAAGGTATCGTACCGTGTTGACTGTTGTCTTGCAAGCCAAAAAGCGGAGGAGTCTTTCGTGACGTCCCTTCCTTGTGAACGGCACCATAAAGAAATGTAATCTGCACCGGAACGCTGCCTCCCGATCCGATTATCGTCAGAAACTCTCCCCATCTAAAGATTCACAGTGGCGGAAAATGTAAAACCTCCTAAAGAAGACCAGGACTGAGAAAAGTATCGTTGCAGAGCTTAATGAGCGAATTCTTTCGCTGCGGTATAGTTTCTCGACAGACAGAGAGAGGAGTAGCGGTCGGGATGCGGATTTCTGTCTTTCCCTGCTGGTACCGTTGCATCGCAACGGCAGTTCACACTCTAACTAAATCTCGAGATAATATCTGTTTCGGAAGAGGAAATTGCTCGTGCCACAAAATGGAAGATAGAAGAAAGAACGGGCTGTTGTCTTTATATTTAAAAATTGCTCCACAATGGGCCCATTTTGAGGCATGAAAATTTTAGGTAATCGCTCTCTTGCGACCTCGTCTCCTTTATTCTGTATACAGTGTAAAGAAAAAGGTATAGGATACTAGCGAAAGCTTTTACAGTGTGCTGATGAGACAAAAGTTAATGTGCTCCCTGACGTCAATAGATGTGTATAGATAGCGTCCTACTCGAGGGTCGTTTTAAGGCTGGTCCAAGAAAAAGAGAAGGAAAATTAAGCCCCAAAACAGGATTACGTTGGCATTGATTGGTTGACTACTGGACGATTTTTTTTCTCTTCTAGCACCCGCCCACTTGTGTTGTATTTCCTTCGGTGGGCGCGGGGTTTGGGGGATGTTGTAGGCGACTGAAAGAAGAACAGCGGAAACTAAGACACGATGGAATTGACAATTGGAAAATGGAATTTACGGAAACGATGTGAGCACTATTTGGGTGGGGGGTATTAAGAGGATCCGCTTGGTCGCATCCTCACCCTCCACCCACACCCCTCCTGGTTTTGAAACTTGTGTACGTAGTAACTACGTTAGAATTTTTGGGGGGAAGAACCCAAAGCGAGGGTCGCTAATCTTCCCCTGACACGAAAGATTCATGATTTGATGTCAAACCAAGTTGACAATCACCTTTCCGTGATGAAAGTGCTGTCACGCCAGTGTTTTCTGTGGCCTGGCGAACTGCAACTGGTACGGGGGAAATGGAATTTATGGTTATTCTCCACCCTCGCACATCTTTTTTTTTTCTTTTTACTTGTGCCGATTGGGGCAACGCTTGAAATGATAGGTACATGTGTATTTACTCCTCTGAGTTTAATTAGCTGACCACGACGCGTGTTATGAAACGTATAGGCTTTGAATACGCGAACAGAAAGAGTTGTTTAACGTTGTCGTTGGAGGGCGCATAGTGATTTTCTCTCTGTGTTTACATGTTTGTGTATTTATTTATTTACTTATTTATTGATTGATTTCTATATTTATGTATTCATTTTTTTCGTGCTCGTAGGCATGACGATTCCTCCAGACGCGGAACACTTGACCGCCATGCTCGGGGAATCTGCGATCTTCAATTGCCACGTGGAATTTCCTGAAGGCAGTCATAACCATCCAATTCCTTATGTGGTCCAGTGGCATAAGAAAGTAAGTTGCCCTTCTACGATAACTATTTCTTTTGTAGGTCGTGTATGTGTCTCTGCGTGTGTGTGTTGGATGTAAGGAAACGCGACACGAACCGCGGAAGAGAGAATGGAGAGGAGGGAGGATGTGTGGGCCCAGGAGAGTTAGCAGCAGCAAGCCAAAGTGGCAAGTCACGAATTACATGCATGGAGTCCATTGCGTTATAATCCTACCAGAAGATACCGGTAGTGGGTTCCAGGGAAGGCGTTTCCTCTTGGGAAGATTTTTACACGCTCGCAGCATTAAAGCATCTCTTCTGTGTCTGTCTCGTAGCTTTTCCCTTTTTCTATTTTTTTATTTTATTTTTCTCCTCTCTATGTCGACCCAAGTTTTCATATTCTCTTGAGCTCCATCTTGGTCTCCTGCTGCTGCTGCGGAAGCTACGGCCGGCCGTGGGTACGGGGTACAGAACAACCCCAACCCCCGTACTCCCTTGTTCCCTCCCTTCTGCAGCTCTCTCTCTGCCCTCTTCTTCTCTTATTGATCTGTGTCGAGCGAGAGAAGAGTCCGCGTTGGCGCCGTTTTACAATAGCCTCTATGCATCGCCAGTTGGCTCAACTGTCAATCGATACACTTACGAGAATCACCCTAGCAAGTCTTCCTCCCGCCCCGCTACCCTTTCTTTCTTTCGCTTTTACTTTTTAGGCAGAGAACAGGCTTCAGGAAATTGCATAGCGAAGAAGAAATTTGGAAGCCATCTGAAGAATCTGTGACACTTGGAGCCCTACGTCTCCGTGGGTGACGACCAAACCAAACAGTCATCTTGGAATATCAGAGGAAAAAAGTCGTCTGGAAAGAGAGGAAAGAGAGGGAGGAGAGAGAGAAAAAGCGGGTAATAATCTGGCGGAAGGAGAAAAGAGTCATGGAAAAGAAAAGCGAGTAGATTGACAATATTTATAGCCTTCGTCTCCAGCTCTCTGTTCTGAAGCTTTGGGGTCCTAGAGATGGATTTCCTCACGGAAGCTGTACGGGGGGAAAAGTATCTATACCTGGACGATGCTGTATGCGTCCGTCAAAGATCACCGGATCGAACATCTCTTCCGCACACTCAAGCTTAACAATGTTGTTTTCAAAGCCGGGTATGCCTCCTTCAGCCTTTTTCCGCTTGGGGGCGGGAGAGAAATGAACAAATAAGAAAGAAAAGGTTCCGCGAAATCCCAAACTCTTTTGAGGGAAAAAAAGAACTATGATTTGATTTCATGTGTTACATATAAAGTTGTGGGAGGCGGAGGGAAGACAGCCACACATGATAAGTAACGTTGAAGTCCAAAAAGAGTAAGAGTTCACCGGAGGGAATTCCGGCCATGTTAGAGAACCAAGAGTTTTGAAGGAAATGCAGTACCAAAAGGTCGCTCTCGCTCTTACTTTGGGAAGCATCGCATACTTGGTAAAGTTAGTGCGAGTCAAAAACTTGAAATAGAACTGAGAGTACTTGAGATCCACTCTTAAGATGGTGGATCTCCAGGTTTTCGACGTTTGCAACGGAATGAAGCCAAGTGAGAGGTACTCTAGTAACTTTTGCATAAGTGCATTGCGTGACTTGTCAGTGTAACTTCTCCGAGGCTTCAAAGCTTTTAAACTATTACAGTTTAAAAACGCAGAGCAAGAGCCTCAACAAATTGAGGGAAAGTTTGGTAACATAATTTCCGTGCAGCATCATTCCCGGGGAAACTGGAGTCATTTAGACTTGGAAGATTTCAAGCTCAGTGGGTGGACAAATGAGCTGTAATTGCGTTCTTTTAGTAAATTGGCTCTAGGTTTAATTACACCGCAGTGTCAGAATGAGAAACAACCGATATATTCCTATAGCCGAATTAAAGAGTATATCTTTTGATTCAAAACAATAGAAGGGTAATCTTCTAAGGGGCGGGGAAAGGGGGGAGCCGTAGTGCGTGGGCGGTGCTTACGGGAAGAGCTCGTTATGAAGTTAAGGACTCATTCGGGAGCTAAATGAGAAGAGCTGTGTTCCGCTCAAGTCTTCGTTTAACGGACCTAAAAACACCCGTATTTCTTCCTTCCCTTTACCTTATGCCGTTCTAATTTTTTTCCGTTTCAAAATAAATTCATAACGCCTATAACTCTGTTTTTCCGCACTTTTAGTATTCCTCAAGCGATTCCTTTGCTTGTGATAATGCTCCCACTTACTCCCTTGTCTAAGATTTCTTTTTCTTTTTGTAAAAAGACGCTTTATTTTTTAAAAAGATATTTAGTCAATTTATTCTCCATCAGTTTATTTGTCTATTTTTGGTATTCCGAGTTGGGCTCGACTTTTATAATTGAAGGCAATTTAGATAACGATGGAGAAAGCGGGAACAAAATGGAATGATTTTGTTTCGCCTTTTATGGGCAAATATATATACGTGTCAGCCTTTCTTTAAGCGTCGATTTAAACCGTAAACCGCCAATGTGTTATCAGCAGCATGTATATCACCTGGTCCCTTTCGTGGCTATAAATCGTCTACGCCTGAGGCATAGTAACGATGGTTATCCAAATAGGCTTTGCATGGCAGGGAAACAGTTCAACAATAGCAAACTGCCTCGACTTGTTCTGCCTCGATCAATGGAAATAACGGTGATTTATTGTTGCTTTTTTGTGTCCTTTTTTCTCTCTTGTAGGATGTGGAGATTCCTATTTATGTTTGGTACGATAACTATCCAACGCACAGCGGAGAAGGTTACGAAGGCAGAGTTGCTAAAGTACCAGTCGGTACTTCGTATGGCTTAGCGGCGCTTAATTTAACCGATATTCAGTCTTCGGATCAAGGCTGGTATGAATGTAAAGTTGTCTTCCTGAATCGAACACCCCCCAAGAAAAATGGAACTTGGTTCTACCTCGACGTCCATGGTAAAATATGCGTTACATTTTATAACCAAATTTCTAAGAAACATTTTTTATAAAAAAAAATTTAAACTAAACAGTTAGGTTAATAATGTTTCTTAAAAATGTTTGCTTAGCGCCTCCGCGGTTTACGTTCACACCTCAGGACGTCGTGTACGTCAGCTTGGGCGATTCGGTGATTCTGACGTGCCAAGCGGAAGGCACGCCTACTCCTGAAATCCTCTGGTATCGTTATAACGATCCTATCCAGCCGTCCTCCAGCTTGGCCATCTCTAATGAAGGCACCGAATTGCGGCTGGCCAGTATCCGACAAGAAGATATTGGCGACTACGTTTGTATCGCCCGCAATGGCGAGGGTCGAGTGCACCATACCACCAAAGTGGTTGTAGCAGGCAAGTTTGATTGAATTCAGAACTCGGGTTGTGTATGAGATCAATAGCTTTGACAAGAAAAAAACAAAATGGATTGGGGCAGAGTGTGGAAAATGAATTGACATTAATAGTTTTGCGTGGGGGAATGTTGACAGGTGGAGCGGTCATTGTAGTTCCGCCGCATAACACAACTCGCTTAGAAGGGGAACGGGTGGAAATGGCTTGTGAAGCGAGAGCACATCCTGCCAATGTCTCGGTACAATGGTTGCGGGAAAGCGTCCCTGTCAAGTCTTTATCTTGGTTGGAAAGTCGCGTGAACGTACGGAAAGATGGCGCTCTGGTTATCAACCCGGTCAGTGCAGAAGATCGGGGGACGTACACATGCGAGGTCAGCAATGGCATTGGAGAGCCGCAGAAAGCTTCAGCCTTCCTAGAAGTTGAATGTAAGCATTGAGTACTTATATATAAATATATACATATTTTAATGTAAGTGTTTTTAATATAAGTATAATTATTAATGATAATAAATATAAATATTTTAAGCTTTTTCTCATGAAATTAAAATGTTGGAATGTTAAAATATCACAGAGAATATACAAATGTAGGTTTAGTAATTTAAAGCTGTAATGTAATACGCAAGGGAGTGTGGGTTTTGTAAGGAGAGAGGCCTTGTGTTTATGCCCGTGAATGTAATCCTGTTTTTATAATTCTAGTTCCTGCTCGCGTTTCCTTCACACCCACGGTGCAATATTTGCCGTTCCGATTATCGGGTGTTGTCAGATGTCATGTGGAAGCCAACCCGCCCTTTCAATTTATTACGTGGACCAAAGATAAACGGATTTTTGACCCATTCGAGACACAAGGAGTCGTCGTTTTAACCAACGGCTCTTTACTCTTCCAGAAAGTAAATATGACATGTTTTATGGTCTCTTTTTATTGTTTCCTGGCGGAGGAAGGGGTTGGGGAAAGGGAGGGAGTGCCTTTCTGCTTCCTGTATCTTTTTATTGCCATTTTCTTTCATTTACCCAAGCTTCTGCTTGCGACTTACTATTGTTTGATCGAGGACCGCGGGGGAAGTTAATAAGAAACTGTCTGGGAAGCTGCAAGTCCGAACAACAGAGCTCCGTTTTCTAATCAGGTCTCCCAATTTCGTAGGTCAGCCAAGATCACCAGGGCAGATATACGTGCACGCCATATAACGTCCATGGAACGGCAGGCTCGTCGGGAATTATGGAAGTTTTGGTTAGAGAACCACCCGTCTTCCAAACTCGGCCTCAGGCTGTATATCAACGAAAATTGGATGACGAAATTCGCATGGAGTGCGAAGCTCAAGGCGCCCCGCCCCCAACCTTAACATGGAGAAGGGTACGTGACCTTGATTGAACTTCTTCATAACTTCTATCTCCATTCATTGAATTCTTCATAACATTAAAAAAGTAGATTAAGATCGCGGGAATTCAAAAATTTTAAAAACTTTTTTTTTTCATAAGCCAATTCAGGGATATTAATTTGCTAAAAACCTGGGATTTGTTTATGTTGTATCTATTTAAATGTATGTTTATTTGTATTTGTGTATGTGTAATTAAATTACATTTATTTATTCCAAGTACTAAAAGTAGGGTTGCAGGGTTTTCCGCTTAACATTAAACGGCTGGTGTAGCATTATTTCAAGCGTTCTCGTTACTGATTTTTAGCTGGATGGGAGACCGTTACCCCGTGACAGAACCCGAGTGGAAAATGGACATTTACTGCTGACGAACCTAAAACGAGGGGATTTTGGGGCCTATGAGTGTGTGGCCAGTAACGAAGTCGCTACATTGATAGCGGCCACGCAGTTGATGATCGAAGGCACCACGCCCCATGCCCCTTACAACGTGACGGTGGAAAGTGGCGAGTTCCATGTGGATCTCGAATGGCAACCGGGTTACGCCGGTGGAACGGACTACGTTCAAAAATACGTGATTTGGTAAGTTGAAAAGCACACCCCATGGTTCGGTCGAAAGAGAGCAAGTACTTCTTGAGATTGACAAGTTCTAAGTCGATGCTGATGAGGTCTTAACCAAAAGGTACCGCCAAGAAGGAGCTTCCAAATGGATTCCGTTTGAAGTGGATCCTGCAAGTTCCACTCGAGCCACGGTGCTCAACTTGCAACCTGGAACTCCGTACGAGTTTCAAGTCATCGGACGCAATCACTTGGGAGAAGGCATGGCAAGTCCAGTGGTGCGAGTAGCAACTAAAGGTAAAGTTTCTCCGATATAACTGTTTACTTTAAGCCTTTTCCTTATGCCAAACACAAGACAAAGTTCACCACTTGGCGCCCAGGTATAATTTTGGGTAGCAAGTTTTGGCGTGGGCCGCCAGAAAAAAAAATAAAAATAAATAAAGCCTTCCAAGTAGCTTAGTTATATCTCTTGGAAACCTCCGCTAGTTTTGGCACGTATATATACTCCATCACACCAACCTTTAACGACTAACAGTATCAACTAACACTGTGCCTTGGTACCGATTTTTTTCTTCATTTCTTTCTTTTCTGGGTTGAACGTATTTTTCCTGCCTTCCTTCCCGCTGCTGCTGGTTCTGGGCTGTAATTTATTACAAAAACACAACTACTACATCAGGGCAAATTCCTCCTACTCCTAACCCCCCTGGTCCAAGCCGTCTATCTTCTATGGCTCCACCCCCTCAGTCTGAAGATGAAGAAAGTAAGGGCCATTTTTTTCCCAGCTCTCTTTCTTCTCTCGCTCACTCCCGACCAAGTATTTTATGTCCAATTCTCTTCATGTTCCCCTGTCCGTCAAGTGCATGTTCAAGTTATGATCTATATATGGCACACAGCTTCTGTTGGCATGGTAATCCAATTAGCAAAGCTTTTGGCGCAAAGGCGGAGCCTTTTTCTATGAATTTGCGTGGCTCCAAACCCTTTATTTTTTGTGTTTTTACGTTACTTTTTGTTTCATTTTGGGCTTGTAGAACTTCGGAATTATAGCATTGTTGTGTTCCCTACCGATGAATACGGTTCCACTTATATTCCCACCGTCTTCAAACCGAAAGGTCAGCATTGTTTGCATTTTTAGTTTTATCTTCATTTTCTTGTCGCTTTACTTTACGAAATTGTCTCATGTTTGTTTATTCTTGTTCGCTCCATAAAGCACAGTTTTGCTTGACATACTTTGACTTGGCATCTAAGCCTGTTGGTAGCTTACAGAAGGGAGAAAACCCCTACTTCCCCATCATTTCTTTACTAATGACGATGTCTTAATGTGACAGGGTTGGCTCCGTTTGCTCCTCGCAATCTCACTCTCGTAGAGCAGGGTGATGGATATGTCCTTACGTGGATGCAACCCAGGGAAGATGGTGTTGCTGTGGCGTATTACACGGTAGATTATTGCGCAGACAACCAGTGGAAAAGATTAAGCAAGTCCGAGCTCAAACCTTCAGATTCCTCTTTTTTGGGTAATTGTTTCGATCTTTTTTCTTTCCCTTCCTTTCTGTTGGCGTTTCAAGTTTGGCAAGCGTGCCAGCCATTCAAGTCACTTGTACCACTCCCTGATTAACACTTTGTAGTGTAAGATGTTTGGGAAGTAATAAGATTTTTTTTGGGGGGTTTCCTTGTCATCGTCCTCTATTCACAGTGAAAAACCTGCTTCATGGACGCACCTATTATTTCCGCGTGAATGCTCACACGCTAACGAACCAGGCTTCAAGCGAGAAATTCAAGTTTGTCGTGCCCCAGCGAGTCAAAGATAAAGCTATCACAGCAGGAATAGTGGGCGGTATCCTCTTCTTCATTGTCGCCATTATCTTGTCTGTCTGTGCTGTCAAAATCTGTAACAAGCGTCGGCGACGGAAACAGGAGAAAGGTAAAGCGAAACCCCCAGACAGAAAAATATTTGGACGTTAACGGTTAATTAATGTTCGTCTTCATTACAGCGTACAACATGGTGGCTTGTCGAGTAACAGACGCCCGTAACGGGAGCCAAAGTGGGCCGAAGCAAGTGCCTTTGAAAAAGTAAGTAACCTACTAGTATTACCTCTTAGTAACGGTAAAGTGATGTCTATCCCAGTAATTGTCATCTCAAAATGGTAAAAAAAAAGACAAAAAGGCAATAACAATCTGCATTTGGGTACAATACTCTTCCAGTGCCACTCCTTGATCTGTCGAGAGCCTTGAGTACCGACCATGTCAAAATATCGATAACGACCAACACTTGGCTAACACTTGAACTTTCTTAGGCGGGTAGTAGACGTAGAGGGATCATGTCTTGTTTAACATCCCGTATCTGTAAGAATAACAGCTTCCTTATGGCATGTGTGGACATGGGTCTTAAAAACAACAGTCGCTTCAATAGGACATTAACCTTTAACTTCCATTCAAATTAACCCAGAGCTGCAACGAGCGCGCTCGAAATTTCGCGAGCGACGAGCGAGTTCGCTAGTTTTATTTTTTGGCGAGCGCATGCGAAGAGCAATGGAAAAATTCGATTCGCCAAAGCAGATTCGCCATCTAGCGGACAAACCTTAAACTAAACTTTTAAAGTTTCATAGGTTTTCACACTCCTTGTTTAATAATTTTAACACTCCATGGTGATTTTTTTAGTTTTTGTTGGGCTATTTGCTGGGCAGCCAACACAGTAAAGAATCAAAGTTTTAGAAAGTTCCGTTTTATTATGGAAAGTTTTAGTTCTTTCAATAGATGGCGTTTGAAAACGATCGCGAGCCCCTCTTTTTTTAAAAATTTTGAGCGAATGAGCGATTCGTTATCGAAAATATGCTACGAGCAAAAGAGTGAGCGCGCTAAAAAAAAACGAGCGATCTGCAGCTCTGAATTACCTTTGTCATCTGTGGGAATCTCAGTCTTCTAATCTCACATTGTATCTTCTTTCCCCATTGCTTCCTTCTTGTGCGGAATGGGAATGACAACAGAAGAAAAGGTGAGAGGGTTGCTATCATTGTTTATGCCACGTTTTTCCTTAGGAGCAACACGCTTTTTTCATCTAATATCCATTAAAAATGTACTGGAAAAGGAGAAGAATTAATAGACAATTTTGCAATTTCGTAGAGGACGGCCACGCCGATTGCCCTCTTTAACAGCGACCTATGTGAAAGCATTTCGGCGCCCTTTTCAGCAATGGAAACGGCGACGAATCCCTCACAGGATACAGGGAAGTGGTAGTAGCGGCGATGTCATAGACGGAGGATGGAGATCCAGCCGGAGTGCAGACGATAAGCAACAGGACCCGGATTGGCAAGAGTACGGTGGTGCATTGTTGCGCCGCCGACGCGTTCGGCCAGCCAGATATTCGGTTGAAGCCCAATTCTCTCAACCTGCTGGCTGGATCTCGCGAACTCCTGACGGTAAATTTGTATTGGATGCCTCAACGTCGTCACCCGCTTCGCCTTGGAGTACGAGTAGTCCTTCCCGCCCCCTCTTAGAAACTCATTTCCCAGTCAGTGCATTTTCGTTCCCTTACACGACAGCGGACACGCGATCCGACGAACCTTTACCCGCGGCAATAGTGGAGAGCGGCGTGTACCGTATCGGAGGTAGTCGAGCGAGTGAGTACCATCGACCGCAACCTATTCTGCGCCGGGAAGTGAGTCCACTTCCGCCGCTGCCACCTGGCGACACCCGCATTCCGCAGGCAGTTTGGTCCCCGGAATTCGGGCGTCACAGGATTCCGGAGGTAGCTACTATTTACACGCCAGCTAGTCGAAAGGAAATGCGAGCCAGCTCACCCGGACCTGGATTGGGTTTCCTGTCACCTACGACCTTCAGTGACGTCAGCTCCGTCCGGCAACCCAGTTCGGTGGAGCGCTCATTTCCCACCACCCTCATTTCCTCCCGACTCTCCACTTCGCAGTTTGACGGTGCGACGCCGCAAGGGTCGGTCAGTTTTGGCTACGTCTTTCCTTACGCTATGCCATTGTCGCCGAGTACCTTCAACACTCGCTACATTAGGGAATTACCTGCGCTCCGCCCGATCCAGGAACACTTGCAAATGCAGCAACGGTTCGCGCCCCGGTTCCAAACTCAGGTGGAAGTCCATACGCCCCGATCTGCATTACCCCTTCGACCGATGGTTTCGGCCAGTCCAGACTTAGGATTACTAGTAACCGAATCCGGGCGACACGTCCATCGTATTCCTGCACCGCCCTACATTCCTCCACCAAATCCACTGCGATCGCCCATGTACAGGCCTCTTGTTGTTTCCACCGGCACCCGACCGCTAGCTACCAGTTCACCGCCTCGATCTCGAACGTCTTGGAGTCGGAGAAGGTCGCCTTCAACCTTGCAAGAACTGCGGCTGTCGTCCAAGGCGGCTGAACCGTGGATCTTACACCGACCGTCAGATATTACGAGTAGAACACGTACCAGCCTGGCTAGCGCGTCCAGTGGACGTGGGAGCAGTTCCCGGGAATCGCGACTGACGGTGACGACGCAAGCACTCCACAAATCCGAAATGTCTATAACCAAACATTCGCCGCAAAGTTTATCCAGCTCGAGCGGGTTTGAGAGCAAGAATACCTCGCAGCAAAACCAGAGCTCACAATCGGGATCAGGCTCCGGTCAGTCCCAGCTGATACCCGCCGACAGTAGTTCATCGTGGAGTACACCCCCCGCCAGGGTCAAAACAGATGGCATTTACGTCAATTGGCCGCCTAGATCCCCAGCTCAACGCGAACTCTCTCCTACTTCGCACCGACCTCCTCCATGGCCGAGTTCGTCGCTAGACACCAACAGCCCCTCTGTAACTGTGGAAGAAACCGTAACCCTAGAACCTAGCTCGGACGAACTAACGGATCCGTTGTCATGGTCTTCCCCCCGCCTACTTACCATACAAACTTCGGCCAGTCCCACACCGTTGATGAATGTGCTGGATGCGTCTGTGGATAATCACTACGAGTTTGATTCTGCTCAAAGTCCAGGTGGCGGGTCGTCTGACATGCCAGAAATGACTTTATTACCTTCTCCTTCACGGATGTTACATGCCCCTGATTCGTCAGGACCAGGAACAGGACCTCCTCCCAAAGTGCGCAAATTGGCCAAATATGAGAATGTGGAAGCGCGCGTGCAAGCCATGAAAGAAGAGTTTCAGGAATATCGCAAGAAACGAGCCAAGAGTGGTGAACTGGAAAGCGTGTGTTAAAAGTTTGGAAAAGAATGACAAGTCATTCAAACTGTGTTGTGAGAGTTGTACTGTAAACACGTGGGGAAACAAAGAAAAACAAAGACAACAAAACAGAAACAGAAATGCTAAGTGCAGTGCCACGTGTCCTGGAGAGCAAAAGACTTTTCACACCTTTTTGAGATAGCAATATTTGACGGATCTCTTTCGGCAAGAGTCCAGTATTACTGCGCTAATTACCCACCATTTCCGCCCTCCCACCTCTCTTCCTCTCGTGCCCCTTCCCCTTTGCAAATATCTTGAATATTCGCTATCCACGAAAGGGACAGAAGTTAGGGCTTTTTTTCTTAACCAAGCATTATATTCTCTTTTACCAGGTCTCAAAAAGTCTTTAGAACGAATTTCCCCCTCTCACCTTTTTCCCCATCCCCCAACGGTGTTCACAATTTTTAACGTTTTACCTGATCCAACCTCGAGTCAATTGCTTGACAAGAACGAGTGTAAATGTACTAAACTGATGATAGTTTTCCCGCTCAAAGATGTGCGTGGCAGGAAAAATTCAAATCATTGCAACCCATTTCGAGAAACGACACAAATGATTTCAAAAGACGCGTAGTGGAGAAGAATTTATACTTAACGATTGTTTTCCGCGACTTTTCCCTAAAGAAGACCCTAATTCCTGGTACTATTTCATCTCCTCCCAATTGTGTCGTTTGACATGAAGGAAACCTCACCGCAACTTTTCCAACATTCCACTTTCATTCCTGCCATAAAGGAGACAGCATTCTTGCAAAAAAAAAATCGGAAAGAAGCGTCAACCAAGTGTTAATCGATATGGTGGATTTTGTATATAATCTTGGCACGTGTTTTAGGGAAAAGCAGTCGAGCAGTGCGTTAGGGCCCATATGCTTCAATGTGTGTCTGTCGTGTTGGTTGCTACGGGTTTGATTTTCGATTTCTGGACAAAATGTTCATGGGTTTCTTATTTCTCGGTGATCATGCATTTCAAATCTACATATTATTATTACTATTATTATTTTTCTAGTTTGATTCCTTCCATGGGACATTTTTCCACATTTTTTTGCTGTTAAAAGATTTTCTTTCCTGTTATCTATTGGTGCTAAAAAAAGAAGCGAATGTAAAAGAGTACGCAACCTTTCTTTAATTTCAAGATGCTGTCACTGCCAAACTTGCGTTTTGATTTGTGTTGCTTCCAGGACTTTTGTGAAGACAAATACTCAAAAAAGATGTGTACGAGGATTGATATACATGAGATTAAAAAGTAAGCTATGGCTTTGGAATTTTAAAAGGTCTATTTACACATATAACAAGGAAGGCTAACATACTACATTATGCACTCGCTCCAGTTTCCGGATTGGGTTTTTCTACTTCTCCTCGCTCAAAGTATTTAATACCCTGGAAAAAAAGAATTCGTGACAAAAAAATCCATGGAATTATATAATATAAATAAATATCTACCTCTAGAATAGGAAAAGCTTTCTTCGTATGCTTGGGGACGAAAGCTTCATTGTTTTGCAATGCAAGCCAACCCACATGCAAGCCAATAATTATGGGCACCATTACTATGACCACTGCATTCTTTTTGAAGTATTTTGACCAACGAGACCTCCAGTCTTCCATTGTCCTAGTCCTATAATCTTGGCCACCAGCACAGCAAACAAAAGAGCTCCAAGGGTCAGCAGAAAGTATAATAACTCTTGTTATTCCTGAAAAAAAATCACTTCATAACATAGTTATTAAAGCTTAACTTTAAGTTAAGAACTTACCTTTTCACTTTCGTTTTATTGACAACACGTAACCATGAGTGTGGAAAGCCAGGGGAGGGAAATAGGGCGGGAACAGAGTAAAAGTGGGTTTGGCTTCTATTTTAAACTTCCCGCAGGTTTTGAAGGAAGTGCTGCCACCTCACGGCAAGAAACACAGGCTTGTTTCAAAACAGAAAACGGATTTGTCTCAACTAATTGCGCCAAACGTCAGCTAAAGTTCCAAGTTAAAGTGTTACTTTTAATTCGTGCATCTGCATGTATACTTGAGTAGTACAAGGTACACCCGAGACGTATACGATAATCTTAAAAGTCAGTCCAGTTTATTTGTAATTAATTATTGACATCCGAGCTTGTTGTCCGTGAAATGGCGTGCATATGGTGCAACTGCGGACATGTTTGGGATTGGGAAGGTTGTCTTGGAACCACTTTACCTGGTTAAGTGGTTCCAAGATCACGCTGATCTTCCAATGCAAGAAGGTAAGGTTTCTTTTATTGGTCTTGTATTGGTCTCACTTGTCATTCTGAGCGCCAACCCAATTTGTGTTATGAAAATCTGTCATATATCTTGCAGACTATAGATATAGCAAGAAAGCAGTAATATCACCCGGGATTGGTAGTTTGCTCCCAAATTGCTTCATAATCTCGCAACCGAACCAGTATCAAGCTGAGAGACTGAAGATGTTTCGTAACCCAAGGGTGGAAAAGTGCATTGTTAGGGATTTTACGACTTACATCTGGGTTTGATTTCCTAGTTTACGATCCGTAATGTAACATATGACCTTTTTATGCGCAGATCTGATACTAGTGTACTGTTGGATCCGCTATTGTTGTATTTATGGGAGCATTGAAGCTGAAAGCTCGGGCTTGATCAATGACATGTGGGAAAATGGGAAACCATGGGACGTAGGAAGCTTCAAGTCTGCTTTTTCGCCTCCCAAGATTCGGATTTTATACATCATGTATACTAACAGACAGAATAAGCCTGAAGGGAAGAAAAACGCCTTATGTTACTGCCGGTACCCGGAGCCTTCCCCTTCTCGCTTTGTAGGCTCATGCATGTTGCCCATCTCACACAAGTCTTTAGAATTAAAACAGATGACAAAGGGACTACTCTTCCCCGCCGTTGATAACCTTTGGGCACTTTATCGATTCACATTCCACAGGACACCAACTTGGACAATTATTCCCTGTCAAGTTCCACCTCTGAAAGCCTGTATCAACTAGTTTATCTTCTGGAGAGATATTTTCCGCAAACTAGCTGAATACTCAGCTATGCATTGAACTTGTTGCTGAAGGAATGAGTGATGTTTATCATGCGAAAAGAGAATCCTAGCTATTTATAAAAAGGAGGAAAAAATGCCAGGACATAGAGAGAATGTCTTTGCTTTTGCGGTAGCTGGAATGAAAGAGGTGGATGGTTTGTTTTAAAGCCAGGGGTATCGAATGGGATCTATGTCATTCACATTCCAACGGAGCATAACACGTGTAGGCGTTCAGGGTTATCTTATTTTCTTGCCTAGCAAACATGTAAGGCAACCTTGCATCCTTATTTGTTATAGAAGAAGCGTCTTCTTTGTCAAAATGTTGCTATTGACGCTTTTACCGCTCCCGCGCCGACCGCTGTCTTTATTTTCCTTCTTCTATGAGTATTTCCCTTTCTTCTTTGGATGGGTCCGTGCTTTACTCGCGAGAGACTAATAGTGCATTTTATGATTTGGCAACTCGCCTTGCCCTGCTCCTGCTTTGGCGTTGAGAAGATCAATGATGGATTGAGAGAATTGGCGGAGCGAGAATGACCGACTTGGAAGTGACACCACGTCATAAATTCCAAGTAGAACACAGAAAAACAGACCTGCGATATGACCTCCCTTTCACATTACTATTCGTGAACAAGAAGCTAGCGTAAGGACAACCCTTAAATCAATATTTGCAATTCCAAGATTGCTAAGATAATTAAGTAGAAACCCGAGCTATCTGTGGAATCTTGTTAATCTTCTTTCCAATAATGACGTGTTGTTGTTGTTACTTGATATAATCTATCGAATTCTTTCAGTGTTTGAAGCGTTTCACCTAAGCTTAATTAGGTTTGTTTAAAAGGAGCTGTGTTTATAAAGAGCAGTATATTTATTATTAAAACTGTTGCAACTAAAACTAGGTGTAGTGGAACCCGCCCTTATGGCGCTATACAGCATGGCAAATTTTGATTCGAAAGTTATAACTCACTGTGCAATATAATGAAATTGTATTGTGACAGCGGTAGTGTAGGGGATTTATAAGACTTTTAAATTAAGTGCATCTTTCTTAATATCTTTCTGCGTAATTTTTTTACGCATTACGCATTTTTTACGCGTAAGTCTTCCAAGTTATGAAAATTTTAAACAAATCATATATCAAAATGGTACAAAACGTAGCTGAATAGGTCTTATTATTAAGATATTTAAAAAATTAAATGTTCAATTATCTCCTTCTGTTTCTTTTAATTTCTTGTTAAAACCTTATGAAAATTACATTGAGAAAGGGTATGGCATCAGTGCCCTCTGACAAAAAATTATTAACTACTTGCAGTATACTGTGACTTAGACTTGTAGCAAATAACTTTTTACTGGCCTGCATCATTCCAAACGATCACAACATCATTCGTGGCTCCCTTTTCAAACTATTGAGACAAAGTATGACTTAGCAAAACAAAAAGCGAAATTCATAAAGACAAATGCTTTTTGTATCCTAATCTGCACGTGTGAATTCTTAGCGTGCTTCGTGCAGGAACGTTCGTGTTTATCAGTTCGTCTGTTGACTATATTTTGGAATTTTGGAGAATGTACCAACATAAATTTGTCTTTTTTTTTTTTTTTGCAATTCGGGTCTTGTGAATAGTTATATGACACTGGGGCTAGCGTTCCTTGATCTTCCGCGTGGAAGTAATTTTTCCACTTAGAGGGGGCTGCAGTTGAATTGGGGACAGCGGATTTACTTTAAAACTCGTTCCAGGAACTCGAAGTGGGTTGCAGTGGTTAAGTTCAAATAGCACTCCTTGAAACTGATTCAAAAACTCTGGGAGTTTTTTCCCAGTTCTTTCACTACATGTTTCTTTTTGTTACGCTTTTTAATGTCTCGTCTGGAAAACCCTCTGGATGCATGCTTCGCAGTCTTATTTGCATACCTACGATCCTAAACAACTCCGAATAACATTTCTCTGCCTAAATTGCCATAAAACTGACAATTTTTTTTTATGAAATCTTTATTTTTTTGTATTTTTTTTATGTGTGCAAAGTGTACACTCCCTTTAGCAAAGCAAATGTTCCATGCTCAGAGACTTACTTTTTTCTTCTTCATTCGTGTTTTCTTCATTTCGAACGAACTGGGTTACACAGTAGTAATTTGCATTATGTTTTAAGAGTTTGCTGCAGTGCACAGCTATTTGCACAGCTACACAGAACATGAGCATGTAAGACGTTAAATGGCTCGTTTCCAACTCGACGTTAGTAAGACAAAAAAACGAAAATGCGCGAGAGAATGAAAGCAATTTAATCCGCAACGTTTGATTGCATCCATGGCATTTGGGCACAGCATTCATTGTTGCTCTCTAACCTAAATGCAAAGCATCTCCTTTGCTTGTATTTTCCTTTTATTACTTGTAATGCTCTGTCTAGTTAGTGATCCGTGAACGCAGAAAAAGGTAACGGCTTTTTCTTGCACTTTGCTCGTTGGGCTTTCAAAATCAAATACCATACAAACGCCGCCCTTTTTATTAACTTAGGGATGGAATGAGACCAAATTTGTTACGATCGTCTGTGTCTCCCCCTTGAGATGTGTAGATCTTGAACTGTTTCTAGTAGCTAAACTTGCCGAGCAGGCATTTATTGGTCGTCATCGCATGAGTCATGAAGCGTAACCGGCCTATTTAAAACCTATTGACATAACAAACTGCGCTTCGTATTCCCCTAGGACTTAACGTTCTCAACTTTGGAGAAGAGTCTGTTTTTACTTTAAAAAAACATTTCCTTTTCTCCCTCTCTCGCTCTCTAAGGACCTACGTAATACAGGCTTACATAAGGTAGGTCCTTTATGGCAGTAGGCTAGGGAATTGCACGGAAGACTGGTACATTCTTGCACGTTTTTTATTGGTGCTTGGGGAGACATTTTGGGCACAAAATAGGAGACTCTAATTCTGTATAGATGTGAGGAAAGAAAGCTCAGAAATTAGGAACAAAAGAGTCACGCGTAGGTGAAGGAAAGAACAGTCATTTTTCATTTTTTTTATTGTATCTTTTTTCTTGTGTACTCTGCTACTATGGGGACTGTAGTGGCCATTTAATATACATTAAGATCCAAGGGATATTCAGGTGACGAAAGTCTGTCGTGGGAAAATCTGCACCTGTTTTGTATTGGTCTTTTTAGACAAGGCCACAACACGAGTAAGGAAAGCTGCCGCTTGTGTGTGAGGGAAAAAAGAGGTCAGAAATATGAAGGCTTATATGGGAGTGTAGCAGAAGGTTTCATTTCTAGGTTCTAACATATGGCAATATCCAGTAAGGCTATAACTGTGGGTGATGCTGGTATTACTTGCGGTATTTTTGTTCTCTCTTGCCAAAGTTACTGATAAGCTCCTGCAAAGAGAAGCAATAAGATTATAGGACACAAAGGCAAAAGCTGGGTGGAAGAAAGGGTCAATATTGGTTCAGAGTTTGAGGAGAGTTTAGTCAATACAATGTTGGTAGAGCGGCGATGGTACTGGCACCGCAGCAATACAGCATGACACACCAGCATTTGGGTTGAGTGCCCGGGTTTGAATTGGTTGAAGAGTGTTTTCTATGGGTCGGCGCACACTTCCGAAACTGCACCAGGAACTGTGTTATATATCCAATCTCCCTAATCGATTTATTAAGAAAACAAGGTTAAACTATGTGGACCCCTCACGTGTGTTGTGCATTACTTAGCTGAGAATTTGGGTAGGAAGTTTGAAACTTGATATGAAAAAGTTTGGTATGACTAAAAAAGTGTCCATGCTTTATAGTTATAGCTGGATCCTTTCGAAATCTGAAGAAAAGGACTTCAAATGGTTGAAAGCGGTGTTCGTTTTGAGTCTTCGAGATTGAAATCTTGCTATCGTACTGGCTTGCAATTGAAGGATTTAGTTCTGCTTTGTTACCTCAGGAAGAAACCAAATCTTGAGTTGTCTGCAATGGTCCAAAGTTGAAGGTAAACGTGGGAGAGATTGTGCAAGGCCTTAGAGCTTGTTCAGAAGGAAAAAGAGTCCCGTGGGATTAAGATACCGAAGAAGTGAGCTTTTGGGTCTTGTCTGTCAATATTTTCTCCTTTTTTGTGGCCCTAAAGGAAAACAAACTTGAGGAAGCTGTGACTTTCTCTTCGATCAGAACCACGGCGAAGTATATGTAGAAAGAATCCAAACGGCACACAGCCTTTTTGTGGAGTTCTAAGATACTTCAGCGATGAAATACGAGTTTTTGGCTCCGTGTAATGTATACACATGAAGCAATTCCCGCACGGGACTAAGGGGAAGTTCAGGACTGCCTAAAGGTTATGTATACGCCAACACTATTTGCGGAATAAGGGAAGTACAGGAGAGTTTCTGCAGCCTAGCTAGAAACCGTGTTAACCTTCAGCTTTTTCGTAAGAAAGTATGACAGGGTTTAAGTCCTGGATTTGGGTATTTGCGAAAACAGGATTTTCCAAAACTTATGACAATATTTGGTTTATTTCTTTCATCCCTTGAGGCGTGGTTCTGCCATCCGAATGTTTGTCTTTCTTTGACAGTCTTGTTATGGAAGGTCGTAACTGTATATTGTTTTTAACTTACGTCTGCCCACGTTGTAACTTACCATTGTAAACATAGAGGGAGCTTGAGAGGTATTCAACAATCACAATAACAATAAGATTCCATCACGCTATTTCTTCCCAAAATAATGCACTTTCGAGAGTTTTGAAGACCCAAGACATTCCTTGAGGTAATATCGGACTGATTATGGACTTCAAAGGAAAAGTACGAACGTTAACACTAAAGTGCCATAGTTAAACTATGCTGCCATAGTTTTTTGTAGTTGACTCCGTCCCGCCTAAGGCTGTGCCGCAGCAATTAGGTAAAAGAGCCAACCTTTCAGTCCTTTACCGAGTAATATTTTGGCTTGGAATTTACTTCGTAGTCTTTACTACGGTTTACTACGTAAACTTCTCTTTCAGACCTGAACCATTCCCGACAGCGATTACCCTATACTGTAACTTGGTGTTTGTCCAGAGCTTAGGGCAAAGGGAAGGTTATTGGATCGTCCAATATTTCTTATACATTACTATACCAAGATAAAGAGTACGTGTCCCGTACATGCGTCCTTTTCCCTATGTATTAACCTTTTTCTTATTTATTAAGGGACGGAGTTCATATTGCCCTTTTGCTCTGCAAGTTGACGGTGGGCAACTTGGAATTTATGCGAGGAAGTACGCGCATCATATAGTTAGGTGAGTTTGCTGCTGGCTTTGTTTCTTTGACGTAGTTTAGTGTTTCAGAAACTTAAGCCAATTTTAGTTCCGCCTGAATGCGTTGCAATCCAAGCTGTGTAATCTAAGTAGTGGTTTTATTGAGTTGCCTCGAGTGCAAACTAGAGATATGTTGACAAGGAGGTTTTCAATACCAAGTTGTTGTGCAGGCTGCGCAAAGCTTCCCATTCATTACGATTAAACCCACGTACTGGGTTTCGTCAACAACATTTATTGGATCCTATCGCAATTCTAAACCTGAAGAAAAAAGAAATAGGAAACCATTTGCACTATTCAGTACATAGGATTATAACGTTGAGCTACACCGTTCCCATCGTAACTGGTTGACGACGTGGGTTGTCGCTGCAAAGTGCTGCATTTTATTAATAACAGGGCAATGAAAGTATTAAAATACTTTATTAAAAAAACACTCGAGTTCCGTGTCGCAAGAATAATAAAATATTCCGAGTTTTTATCAAGCTTTGTGTATATTTCGTATATCATAAGGAGCATGTATCAAGCACCGTGACAAGTACCATGTTTTCAAAATTCCTGCTGTGTAATCGTCTAGAGATGCGACTTTTTACTGGGATTTATATATTTTTTTATCCCACAATTATTCAAGTAATTCTCCAGGAATTAATTGTCTCTGATATATTGTACGCAAGGCTACTAATAGATCCCCCCCCAAAAAAAAAAGTCATCGCTCCCTTGAAAATTTGGTTTTGCAAATTTGAAGTGTATCACCATCCAAATTGCTAAGATTTGAAGTTGCAGCCGAAGTTTTGAAAAGACGAAAATTTAACAAAGAAAGGGTTAATTGAATCTGTACAGAGCCAGAGCGTATCACAATAAGTCAAGCATGGTAATTAACGAGTAAAAGGAGCTTTATCTTTTACCCCCTTTTGCTTGTTGCCACTTTTTTTGTCCCGCCTTTTGTGGACAATATGGTAAACATCGATAGTGCTGTTTTTTTCGTCGCATTGAGGATTTTTTTAACCTCTTGGCTTAAAATGTTTGCTCAGAGCAACGAAAAATCCGATCACGAGAACAATGTTTCTTTTCCCATGGCAGAATTTTCCTGATCTCTGCCTCCATTTCACCCATTTCATCCAATTTTTTTTATGTATTCTTTTTTGGTTGGTCGGGCTTTTAAGCTTTCTGTGACATGCTGCGACTGATGCCGGGTCGGTTATTACCTAACACTGCCGCCTCGCTGGTATGGTTCGCCATCTTGCACGTGAGTAGGTTTTTGTAAGCTTGGCGGTATTCGGAGCTCATCGCTACATAAATGACCGGGTTGATGGAAGTAGTTAGGTAAATGAGCACGTAGCTCAGAATGTTCAAAATCCGCAGGTCTGTTTCTTTGCTCATGAGTTTGACGATAGTGATGGGCATGTAACAGACCACGAAAGAGATGAATATGACGAGAATCATCTGCAAGAGTTTACGATCTTTGGGTGTCATTCGTCCTGCGGTTAGAGCGCGCTTGGCGCGAGTGGAGCGCCGCGTTAATACATTGGTAACGTGAGCCAACGCCAGGTTCATGGGTTGCGTAGCATTGCTGATGCCACATTCCGGGCCGCGGCGGGAATAATTATGGGAGTCCACTGAGTGAGTCGACACGGGCGAAGATAACTCAGTAGGAGTGGGACTGACAGATCGCGACGGCGGTGTTTGACGTCCTGATGATGCAGTTAAAAGTTGGGTTTTCCCGGTATTGCTGCTGCCACTACCATTGCTCCCGTTTCCCCCGCCGAAATCGAACGAAAGACTCCGGTGGGATCGGGTGCCTCCCGACGCCGAAGAAATCGAAGCTGTCTCGATACGAATATCCGGAATGGATAAGCGACTGGCGTCCCATGCACCCGGCTGGGAACTGGATTGCTGCAGCAATTCGCCTGCGGCCGGATCCCTGTCGTCGTCTAGCACACTGCCATGATCCACTTCAATGCGAACGGAGGATTTCTTCGTCCCTTTCCATCTACAGACAACAAAATCAAAGCACCGCGCTCCAATAAATCGGAAAGATCAGGGGAAAAAGAGAAGGAAGAGGGGGGTAGGGAGAAATCCGAAGCAAAAAATTATTCATGGGGCAGTAAAACTGAGCTTGTTCTCCCGTGTCGGTCTGCCCATTTCTTTGGCGCATTCGTGGAGCACTTGAAGAAATTGGGGGAAAATCTTTAGCATGCAGTAAAGATCATCACCCTTTTTCCTCCTCTCCACAAGCAAGTTTGCGAGCAAGATTTCAAAGAAATAAAAAATGGAGGGAAAAGGGTCCATTTATCAAGTGCTTCCCCCCCCCCCAACTGAAAGCAAACATGGGAGCTTGAAATAACCAGCACGTCGAACAAGATGGATTGCCCAAGCTGTCTTTTTGGCAAGGAGTTACTGCCTTAGAATGCTGTGTGGCTCCCTTTGGTGAGAAGCTTTTTGAAGTTTTAATGATGGGGTGAGCAGGGCGAGAGACAGAGAGAGGAAGAGGGAAAAGTTTATATGGACGGGAATTACCTTAAAATAGTGGCGGATTTGGCAGGAGCTTGAAGAAGGGTAATGGAGGGCTTTTTGTTATGCAAAATGTGCTCGGTGGAGGGTCGTCGTTGATGGCAGGGCGTTACGGGAGGCTGACTTTCATCCGACGTATCCGTGGATCCACTCGCCTGCTGTGACTCACAGCAAGTCAGGTTGAAAGAAGAACCTTCCTTGGTGCCCGGAGTGGGTGGGCATAAACGCGTTGTCCCGGATTTGGCGCGTTGATGACTCCCGCCATTACCACTTCCTCCTGCGCCACCGCTACCGTCTGGCAGCACCCCGCTAGGGCCCGCGGCACCACCGGGTCCCTTGCCCCGGGAGGCCGCCGCGGCTTTCCGAACGATGAAGAAGATCCGCGCGTAGCACACCACGATGGCCACGCAAGGCAGCATGAAGGCCACAACAAAGAGGAATTCTTTGGGCGATTTGTGGCTCGTCTCATCTGGAAGAATGGAGCAGCTCCCGATACCGTAATCCAAACCAAACGTGCCCCATTTGCCCAGTAAAGTCGGAATGAGCGAACCAAAGCAGCCGACCCATGTCAGAGCAATCATGATCCATAAATGACGGCGTTTATAAAGCCTATATCGAAAGTAACGAAAAGAAGAAGGGGGGATGAATAGACGCTTTTATGAGGCGTGTTTAGCCTTAAGAGCCTTCAACAACAGACAACGGAAGGAATAGCGCGTTTAACGCAGAAGGAGATGCATCAAAATCCAAACGTAAAAAGACTTCAGAGGGAAAGGAGCTAAAGAGAGCGCGCGCTTACTTGGGATACCAGCGTGGATGGCCGATCATGACATACCGATTCAAAGTAATGGCCAGGATGGTGAAGATGGAAACCGCCAGCAATCCATAGCGTAAAAGGGGAAAGAGCTGACATAATACATCGCCATGAACCCAGTCGCGGTGGTAGAAAAGCGAAGTGGCCAATGGGAGATTGAAACAGCAGAACATCAAATCCGAAACACTCAAGTTGATTATGAAAATGGCGGTGGCGCTGCGAACCTGTAAACAGACACAAAGTACCCCATTGATAATGTATTTGAAAAAGGAAAAGAATGTCCATGTCTGTACACCAGTGCTTTTGATTTTTTTAGCCGGATCTTAGATCCTTTCCGATCATTTGAGATTTCTGCAGAGCCGATCCGATCAAATCCTGCCAATCGGAAAAAAATTAGATCCGATCTTTTTGTAAAATACATCTGTTATTTTCTTTGTACATGGACAAAGTACCAACAAAAAACTGTACTAGCTAGGTCCACCAGGTGGCCTGAATTGATCGGTAAATTTCCCGAAAAAGTCGATCCGATCTCTGCATTTTTTTACACACCGTCAATCCGATCCGATCATTTGATCGGATCGGATTGATCAAATGATCGGATTGGATCGATCGGTATCTTTTTCAAAAGATCTAAAGCACTGCTGTACACCTGCGACCGCTCTTTTACCACTGCAAACTCGATGATGTGGACAAAGAGAAAGTAAATAAAAACGAAAGAAAGGAAAAAAAAAATCATCAAACATGTTCTTGTTGGGGAAAAACTATAGAGAAACTTGACGCAAGAACATCCTTCACTGCGTTCACTATCGACGCGGTGGGGGCTGCAGTGCGGAAAGTGGGAACAAATCATAGTCGGAAGCACGGGAGCTCCCAGTAGATATTTTTGGCGTCGCGGAAGTACCGAGCTGAGCAGCAAAGTTTTCCCTTCACTTGGACCTTGAAAGGTTTCTTCCATTATAAACGCTTGATGCACATGAGCGCGCAGTATAGTATGTGTGTCTGTGGTTCGTTTATTCCGGGGCTTTATACAGTAATTTCTCGGACAATCCTGCGAAAAAGGACGTTGACAACGACGTGCTCAGGTGAATTATGTGTTCATAAAAGCACTCATCAAGGCGCACGACAAAGTATAAGCGCAAGCAGAGAAAAAGAACTGTAAAACTTCGGACATGGCAAAGTTTCCCTCCCCTTGCCCCCCCCCCCCCTTTAGATTCACTTGGAGTCACCGCGTTCTTCAAGACTGTTATTATACTTTCGGACGTAGTAATTCCGGAACTGTTTACGGGATCCACAGGAGCTAGGTTCGCGAGCCAATAGACTTTTGGAGGACGGCCGTGTGAGATGTTTCGAATAAATGACAACGAAAGGAGAGAGACATTGTAACCGCAAAACCGTGGCGGAGATTCGGTGGCCATTTTACTGTTACATTGGAAACATTACGAAGAAAAAGCCGTCCGAAAGATCTCCAAGAACAAAGTTGGGAAAAGACGGGTTGTTAAGCCAGCATTGTTTTGCTCGTGCCAGGTTTTTTGGCACAGTTGAGCTTAAACCAACAGTAGTTTGCTCCCTCGCGCCTGTTAAAAACTCGAACAGGACTCTTTTCTTTGCCAAGTGTCGGGCCAAGTTTGGCCTCATTCATCATTCTAAGAGTCCTAAAGATCAAGCACCGCGGCCTTCTTTCTTATTGCAAGTCCTGGGGCAAGCGCGTGGCTAACTTAATTAATTATTCTCCGCTGGAAAAACACCCTTTCGATTAGTTCTCCTCGGCTCTTGGATGGATGAAAAGACGCAGGAAAAGAAGGGAACACAATATCAAGTCGGGTCCAAGTATTCCGCTATAAAACTCGAAGCGTTCAGAGGCTTCAGACACGTCCGGGCGTTAAACCATAAACTTATGCATTTAGTCCGAATTTGCAAGGATTGGATGTGACAGCACTGATTGCAAACTTTTTTTGGGTACGACCCAACAAGCCTAGCAAATCCCTTACCCGCCACCCGTTAAGCTGGGCAACGAAATACGTTCGAACATTCACGTTGCCGACTAATGCCACATAATCTGCCGAAGGAAAACGCACGGAATTGTTTCCGGTACTCCAAGAAGAGGAAGAACAAAACAAAAAAGAAACGAAATGGGAGGAATTCGTTAAATACTCGTATGCAGCCATGGGCTGGTCTAGAAGCTTTGAGGTTGTTATTTGTTGGGCGTCAAAATGTGTGATGGATGACTTCTCGCCTTCTTGCCTACAGGGGTAAAAGCTCGTGCTGCGGTAACGAAAACTTTAATGGAACGACACCGCCTAGGACCTATCAAAGTTTTAAGACGCAAAAATGACGAGGCAAAGTTCAAGGCAAACTTTGGGCCGCAGCCTTTGCGTAGCGCAGCAATCAACTTCAGCGGAAACTGGTGAGCGCAACCGGTTGGTAATCAAATTAGTTATGGATTGAACTGCTCCGTGTTTGTCGAATAAAAACAAAAAAGTTATGAATCGGTGAAGGAACAAGTTTCGAGGAACTTATTAACCCGTAAACTTGTAAACACACGTGCTAGGGAATTCGTGTACCACCTTGGACCGTGGGAGAGGAATGGCTGTTAAATTATGTACTACATTTAAACATTTATTGCGAGGTGTCCCCGGTAAATTAAGTCGCGTTTGGCAGCCCCTCGACACGGGAGAACAGTGGACGAGTAATTTCTGCGTACCGGGGATACATAGCGCGTTTTCTGGGAAAAGAAACGCCAAGTCGGGGACTGTCCTCTTCTTTCAAGCGTGTCCTGGCTGGCGACCAATTTTCTCGACACCAACGAACGTCTTCAACTGGTCTTCTTATGTATGGGTTCAAGAAGCTCATCCAAACTAGAAATCAGCTGGGTCTGACCTAGAGGACAAGATGAAGGGACTTCCACACACACACACACAACATGAGGATCTCCCAAGTAATGTTTGTGCTTCATCCGTGTCATAGCTTGTATTCTGTTGCCCTTTGAACTTTCGGCTTTGGCTTATTTCATTTTATGGATCAAGACGGGGTTGTTATCTTTCTTGGAGGGAGGTCAAACGTTTCCCGGCTCGAGTAGTTGGAGCTCGAGTGCTTTAGCTTGGCAGTCGCAATATAACCCGGAAACCTGGCTAAGTGTTTTCGGGAGTTTTAAGAAAGAGAGAGAGAGAGTGAGTGAATAAGAAATAAAAACATAGGAACTGAATTCAATGTTTTTCAAGGTCGATTTCACTTCTGAGAATTTCTTTACAAGACCGAAATATTACGACTGTAGAGCATGGAAGATATATGACCAACAACAGTCTGCCTGGGCTTGTCCTATATTAGGAAAGAGGGGAGTCTGTAACGATTGCATGTATTTAGCTCGCAAGTCATTTTCGGGGGGACCATAAAATAAATGTAAAAACCGAAGGGAATTTCTTTTACGGCATTGGTGTATTTCCATTGCTGCAGTTGCGGTTTACGGGGTTTGTAGTGGTCACAAGTCCGTACCGTGAATGCTGTATTACTGCAATAGCTGGGGGCTTCTAGAAGGGAAGACTATAGCGTGCTGCAGAAAGGTTTTTGTGTATATCTTCCAAAACGTTCTCTAAGGAAGGATATAATGGGTGGTGGGGAGAACGGAAGACGCCGTTTGCCTGTTGTGCACTTCCGGCAGAGCACCTGCAACGTTTAGTCTTGGAGGTTTATTTCTGCAAAGGACATATCATCACGCCGTGGAAGTCATGCGGCGAAAGAAATATTGTGAAAAGGATGTTGGTGATGACTTGCTGACATGCACTTGGTAGGTGTTGTTCTGGCAAAGGCGCAAAAAACTCTATCGGATGTTCCAATGCTGCAGCTGCGGGTTTGGCAGAGGAAGGTTTGAGATCGCCTGGAAGCCGTTTCCGTAGCACTACACCCCCGAAGAATTGGATTACAATTGAGGCAGCGGAGCAGAAATGGGGAAAAGTTACGACGAGCTGCAGTGTACAGTAACCCGTCCGGCCAGATATTCCGGAGTCTATTGCAAAGTCAACGGGTTGTACTGTCCCACCAACTGAGCCAGAAAGATACGACAGAATTATTCACTATCATAGACGCGTTTACTTAATACCCAAGCCACATGCCGCCGGGAAATCCCAGCTCGCCCAGCTCAGGCTCCTTTTCCTAATAGATCTGTTCTCTCGCCTTTGCAAAAGCTGCATTCTATGTAAACGCGATTTGTGCGGCTTGCTATTCCGTAAACAAAAAAATAAAAACAAAAGAAAACATCATGGCATCAGATTGATTTAATTTAAATTTCGTTCGCAGCTTGCAAGCACCAATTGAGATATGTTAGAGAGACAGAGCACGTTTAAGAATTTCTCATTTAAGGGGGTATGGGTTTAATTCAGAGCGTATGATTATAGAATGGCGGCAGCTGTACGACACGCTCGTGTCGTTCCTTGTCACGGGAGAAATGTAAACACGCTTTTGACGCTTTCAAATGTAAGTTGTATTAATTAAGTGATTGATTCAAATGGAGAGGAGAAATTACAACTTAAAGGGTAGTTCTGTGCTTTGCTTAAAGGATTCTGCAGAAGAAAGTTGTCTACTATTGAAACGTCGGTCCAGGTTCGTGTTTGCTTCTATATTTTTATCTTTACGTATCTTCCAGCCAGCCCTTTTGGCGTTCCCTATAATGATATGCGGTTTTGGCACTGGCTACTGGTCTTTTCCACAACGGCTAGTCGTTTTCTGGTCTCTAGCAGCGGAATTAATCTAAGAAAAGGTCTTTGGATTCTTTTCCCCTGCTCTTTCCCTTGTGTCTCGCATTTAAGATTCACGGTATACTGGAACCCCTTATGGCGCTACAGCATGGCAAAATTTGATTCCAAATTTCTCATTCTCTGTACATTATAAAGAAATTGTATTGTGACAGTATGTGGCATGGGATGGGATGTATAAATCCACTTTACCTGCTGATTTTTATTTTTAATATCGGTTTCGCTAATTCTTTGCATAATGTTCAAGTTATGAAAATTTTAAATAAGTCATTATCAAAATCTTAAGCAGCAGGTATAAAGTAGATTTTATTATTAAGATGTCAGAAAAATAATTTTTTAATTATATCTTCCTGTTTCTTTTAAATTCTTGTTTAAAATTTATGAAGTTATAATGAAAAATGGTATGATATCAATGCCATCTTTTGACAAAAAAAATATCAACTACTTGCAGTACACCATGGCCTTAAGCTTTTCCGTATTACTGTCGGTGCAATATCAAGAATGTAACTCCATTCCCCAACGAATTACAGCCCTTTTTGTATATTATTATTTTATAACAGAACGTGTTGAGAGCGACACGTAGCTGTATTATTTATCTCGTCATTGTTTATGCCGGAGCTTTAAAGCCCCCGGGGATTTATAAGCTTGCGTGTTACATAAAAGAAGTGTACACGTGTTCCAAGATTCGCTTGAAAAGTATAAAGCGGCGAAAGGGAATTATTTTCTTCTTGGTTAAGCAAAGCTGGGAGCTTTGGAGTTAATGGAGCGATGGAAAGCTGTAGTAACCCACCATGCTGCCGTAAGCTTCTATTACATTTCTTGGTATATATGCGCCTCCCAATTCTGGATTGGGGGGAAACAACTCCTTAAATTTCCTTGTGCGCAATTAACAATGGAGGAGGGGAAAAAGGATAATCTTTTGGAATGCAAAAGAGAGCCAGAGAGAAAGGGGGAGGGCTGTCAATTGAATTCAAATTGCTTGACAAAGTGCACAAACTGGAAAAGCGAATAATAGAACTTAATTAGCTATATCGTATGAGGGGTTTGGGGAGTTAAGCTTGGCATAGGACATAATTTCTTTTTCTTTTCTTTTTTTTGCGTTCAATACTACTGTCTAGAGCTGTCTTAGCCAAAAATGGGTTTTTGTATGTAGAGGGACCGAAAGGGTGACGGGGCCACGATTTGTCTGGACAGAGCGTCCGAAGTTTTGTCATTTGACAAGCGTCGTCGTCGACGCCGCTTGGCCCAGGCCAGAAAGTCAAAGAACAGCAGCAAAGCGATAACAGCCCGAAAGGACAGACAGGATTTGGTGGTCTGCTGTACGACAAAGACGACGCCTGTAGATGGATGGATGCAAAACAAGAGGGGACCTCATGGCAGACGCTTTGTTGTACTCCTCTTTCTCTCCCTATATCTGCCACGCGGACGCTTCTGTGTTTCCGACAGCCTCAATCATTCCTGCGGTCGACTCTAATAGATCTCCCTAGGTTCTACCATCTAGAGCCTTGTTCTTACATTCCATTGGAGTTGGATAGCGCGTGTTCTGCTGCTCCATAAGTCCCGCGAAGTGTACAAAGTCATGTGTAATAGTTCACCTCATGACAAGCTCTATGCGGGTTAAACGTATGCAGATTCTTACATGGCGGGTCGTCATTGCGTTTTATACGGATGATTTCGTTGCCCGTTCCCCCAGTGAACGTTAGCAAAAACTAGATTTCCAGCTGTAGAGATAGCATCGTGGTAATGGGCAATTTAGTGGTTGAAAGTGGCATCATAATCTAGTGTCGGTCTGTAATCATCGTTATGGCTAGAAGTGGTATAAGCTAGAGAGACCCCCAGCATGTGAACAATGCTATTGTCGGGAGTGCGGGTATACAGTATTGGATCGTCGTTTGTGGCTTCTGTGGGACAACGTGTAATCGTTCGCGGCAAAAGCACCGAGTCGTTTATAGCGTGCAGACGCAAGTCAAATTGCTTAGGATATAAAAGTTTTGGGGCCAGAAAAAGGTTAGCAATGAAAGTTAACCGGGTTTTCTGGTTGCGGGATAATTGGCGCGGGCGTTGATGCGACTGGAACATGCAACCACGCACGACAATCAAGATTAAGAGCAGGAAAAGGTTTGAGGTCTAAGAGGGGGTGGTTTCTGGTTTGACTTGGGCTTAACGAGATCACGTGGTAAGAGCCCGTCTGCCCTGACATAAGAGAGTGTGGCGGAGAATGGGTTGTCATTAAGATAGGTATCTTATCAGAGCGTCGTCATGCCAAGACGCCAGGAACGCCCTACAACTCCATTGACTTTGAATAACAACCCCACTTTAAAAAAATAAATAAAAAAAACCTCACCGCTGGAGAATTCATGGAGGAACTGCGTTGCGTGTACGTTCAGCCGTTCACTTATGTTAAATTCGGGACCCAAAGCAGCCTATTTTTTAGTTTATCCGTATAATAGTTTGCCTTACTCCACTAAAAACGGATTTTTAGTCAACTACTTTAACGGTTCTTAGCGCGCTGAGCAGGCTGAGTTAGCATATGTTAACAACGGTTTTTTTTTTTTTTTTTTTTTTAAGGTATTATTCCTTTCAATTTTCCGGAGGATCGATTTACAGCTCAGCCTGGTTTCCCCTTTGCGTCTTTGATATTTTACGGAGACTGATATGGGAATGCGGTATAGCAAATTTCGCCCTGGTGGGATGAACTTGCCCCACTTGAGCAACAGAACCCAAAGGAAAAAAATGGAACCTTTTGCCTCGCTTTCCTCGTTCCATATAGACCAAGTGACCCTCTGTAAAAAAAGAAACTAAATTGAAAAAAAGGAGATGAAAAAAAAATAACCCAAAGAAAGGTCGTTTCTTCTGTTGCCTTTTTTTGTAGAGTAGCAAATATCTCGATAGAATCTAGCCAAGGGGAGTCATTGTGCCTAAAAGAAGGTAATCTGTGCACAACGCGTGTTAAGAGTTTAGTTTCTTTTTTTCTACAATTGACTCGCCCAGGCACTAATAGAAAAAAACGTTCTAAAAAGAAGGAGATTGTTGAATGCGAGCCATGAATTCACACTTCAGAGTCCCAACCCCCCAGTTGGAGGGGGGAGGACTTTTTGGGGGCTGTTGTTATCCGTCTCTCAGTTTTAATTGGGAAACAAAATCCCAGTTTGTCTGTTACTGCTGACTGAATTATAATGCCGTGAAACTTACCTTGCCATAACGAACTAACGCGATGATTGTAATTAGGTTGCCTGGAATGCCCACCAAGATAAAAATGACACAGGCGGCGACAGCGAAATTGAGGAGCGAGTCAGGATAGTTGTGGAACAAGAGCTGGTGATGATGTGGAACCGTTGCGAATGAATCATTGGCCAGAGTGTAGTTATTGATGCTACTCCATTCCTCCATGACTGTTTTTGGAAGCACATCGACAGGGAACCCACTTTGGAAGTTTCGCCAGAGACTGACCCTGATTAGCCTTGTCTGAGCTTCGTAGCTGCTTAACCCTCCCCCTCCCCAAGTCCAATCAGTTGTGGGTTGCCGTTCACAACATTACGCGGTCTACATCGAGGGAGGTAGCGGAAGTTGCGGTGGGTTATCTTGGTAAGTTGGGGTTAAAAAAAATCTGTGATAATTAAACCAGCACTATGGCCTTTAATTAGGTTTGATTTAGGAGACACAGGCGGGTGGGGACTAGGACCAGTACGCGTTTACATTTTCGGGCTCCAAATGCGCAATTGGCAAGGATCTTTTTCGGCTGGCCATGAAACGGGAGACACATTTTCCACTGCCTGTGACGAAGCCAAACTGAAGCTTAATACTATCATAGTGCAGACGCTGTACCCCTCCCTATTGATCTAGTTACGTTATAGGATCCAAGGAAAGGTAAATCAGCTACGAAGTCATCCGAAACGTTCACATTTATGACTCTTTGGCGAACACAGACGGCTCCACGTTGCTCTCAAGTTGGGATGTTTGGGGGGAAACGGCTCATGCCAAAAACCCAAGATTTTTCAGGGTAAAATAACTTTAGGGTTGACCATATATTTCACTTTCTTTTTAGGGGGTTCAGCTTTTCAATTAAGTTACTTTTAGCGCGGCTTCGGTTTCAGCCACGGATTTTGTGCACCTTTGCGCCTCGCAGGATGGTTCACGACGCTTTTTTCCCCTTCTTTATAGTGTCGCTCCTAAAATTAGATTTTCTCAGGACAGGTGTTTGCACAATGTGTCCCGCACTTGGCGACTACCGCATTCCCCCCCACCACACACACACACGCCTTTAGGGGAAAGAGAAATTGATCCTCCAAGCCTTAAGTTTTTCCTTTTGAAGAGTGAGAAGCGTGTTTTGTTCTACTTTACTTTAGCAAGTTTTAAGGCGCATCGAGTACAGGGTCCCAATTTCAATCTTAGGAAAGATTCCTGGGGCACGTGACACGACAGATTCATTTCCCGTTTAGCGTGAGTGTCCTTTTTTGTGCGGCAAAAAGATAGTCTTAGAGTATAGTAGTTGCGTATTTTGGCCCGAACTGAGGATCGGGACTACTCGGGACTGGGAAAAGGTGGCACAAACACACAGCTAGCCCTCAGCAGAGAAGGTGGTACACTGTCCAACCGTATGTTGATGCAACTTGGTTAAGAAGCGACGCCGCATCGGCTCTGCTCGCGTACTTCGACGTCCAGGGAAGATGCGCAGGCAAGCGCAGCAACTCGCTTGTCGCCCACAAAGAAGATCTCAAGCTCCATTACGCAGGGAATGCTTTAAAAAAAAAATGGAAAAAATTTTGCTTATCGGTTACGTTTTTATGCTCAGCTCCCGGGTTCCGGTTCTCCTTTTACTTGTCTACCGTCTTCCACAACTCGACTTTATTGTTCCCAAACTTGGTAAGTCAAACAAGTGTTCTTTCTATTTACATGTAAACTCGTTGCTCTCCCGGCGTGGAGTTTATAGACTGAAAATATGAAAGCTAAGCTTTTTGTAGGTCAGTAATACCACTCCCGAAAACTTGATCAGGAACAGCGTTTAGAACAAGGTTTTTCAAGTAGGACGCGAAGCGAGCTCGGTTTTGGGAATTCTGACCACGTTAAGCCGTGTATGATGCTTTCCTTTTTTTATTTGCTACGTGATAGTTACCATATGCGCAAAATTACAGCATCACACGCGTCTCGCGACTTTTGCTGCACAATATGTTATGCGTGGCACGCGGCCAGGAAGCTTGTGAAGTCAGCAATATCATAGGAGTGTTAGTTTAGCAGTAATACGAACAACCGTAGCTAACGAAAAACTAAAGAAGGGGAGTCAAACGGAAATTAGCCTTTACTAAGACGCACACTAAAAGCACTGAAAGCTAAAATAAGAGTTTCCTGTGGACGTCAGAACCTGCATCCTTAGCTATCTCAGCTATTCCATGGCGTGCAGGTGTCACAAAAATTTCTTCTCAGTCTTGAACCCCCAAACCAAAACGTGGTCCTGATATTTCAGACGCGTTATGCTGAAGTCCAATTGAACTTGGTGAGCTGGTTTAAATTCGTCGCGTTTTTAGTCACTCGAAAAAAAAAAGGAAAATGCTGTGCATCGAATCGCTGGTGTCTTTGCGTTTGCCGCCTTTAGTAGCTCCGCATCTCTCGCCGACGTGTGAAGCTGTCATCCTAAGACTTAGAAACACTTTGGCAACTCGGAGCTGCTATGAGTCTTGGGAGCTCTGGGTTCCGAGACACAAATTACTACAGACATTGCTGCAGCAGACCCACCAATCTCTCGGAAGGAAAGTCGGGAATACCCAAATAAGTAAAAAAAAAATCAAAAAAAAATCCGTCTGTTTAACAAGTTAAGATTGTTATAACTGAGTTTCGCTTGTTGTGTATATCAGCTAGGATGCAAAGCAGCGAAATGTAACAAGATTGGATTTTCCTTATATTACATAAGTGCGTCATTAAGTGTGTTATTGTAGTTTTGATTGGCCTTGAGGAAGTATTGCGTGGTCGGTTTGCCGTGGAATCTATGCAAACTGGGGAAGTTATGGACACCAAAGGAAGAGGATGTGCGGCAGAGAACTTGGGCGAGAGCAAGGAAGTGCCTTAACTCAACTACGTCTTTTTTTTGGTCGACCAGGCTTCCCGCTTCCTTTTCATAAGAGAAACTTCTCATATTGGTCCACTCTCCGGGTTGGAACACATCACACTTGGCGTTTGACGCTACATCTTGCTGCCTTAAAGCTGGGCAGGCTGTCTGGCCTAGAGAAAAGTTCATTAATTACAGTGGGTCCAAAGTTGCCACAAGCCAGGGGACGTCGTTTGCATTGGGAATGTCTGTCTAGATGAGAGAGGTAAGCCATGGATTTTTTTTACCCTTAAGTTTTATGATTCATTTCCCGAAACTTGGAATGAAACTGTTTTGAAGTTGGCCAAAAAGTTGAAGTTGGCCTGTTTTCGGTAGTGTATTTGACCCAATAATGCTCGGTCTGTTTCTGTTTTGCCTGTGACTTTTATTGCAGGGAGTCCATCGAAACTGTCTCTTCTCTCAAACTCACGCTCTTGCGTTTTTTCTCGTTTTCTTTGCTGTTAGCTTAAGCTTGCGTTGAGGAATTTAATGACTTTTACAGCCATGTGACTGTGACTGCAAGGAAGATAAAAAAGCCTGGAACTGGCTTTTTGAATGCTTTAAACATTTCACCCCCAAAAGCTTTGTTAAAAACGTCCGGTCTAGCAATATATATCCGTTTAGGGAACCCACTGACGCGAGTGCGGTTAATGGGGTCTTGATGGAAAGTGAAGAAATCCTGTCAACTTCCTTCCTCCTTAGGACCTAAGCCTCAGTAAAAAAAAAAAGACGAGTTGTAATTACTGCCTAAAAGGGGACCCTTTTCCTCGCATAAATTGTTTTTTTGTTCGTCGGAATTGTGACCCTTCCCTCACTTTGGATTGTGTATTCTGGGTGCCCAAGACCGTGGCAGAACGAAAATCATCAAAGAGAAACGAATTAAAAGACTAATTTGCTTAGGGGAAAAAATATTGGGCATGTATCTTCATCATTTAAAAAAAAATTGTCTTGAGCCTTGATTACATTTTCCAAAAATTATTTCCCCCCGGAATACCCCCAAGAACCTTTCCAAAGATGAGCAATGAGCCCATCCCAAGATCAAAGTAAATTGCTCTTTTCCTTTTGGTGTGACTTGGGATCTCCTCCTACCAATATTTGGAGACGGGCAATAGCTTAACTCGTGATGGTAAACTTGGGAACAGCGTTACGAGCTACGTTTGCTTTTAATAAGCAAACCAAGTTCGCTGGGGGTGTTTATTTTGCTGGTCTGGATCCTCGGCATTTTTCCTACTTAACTGCCTGTTTGGCAGCGGAATGCTGGCAGATCAGACAGATCAGCATCACTGGGATCAGAAAAGGACAGCGAGTTTCCTAAACCTGTACTTGCACCCAAACGAGCAAAAAATCTTCCAAGTATCGAGACATTAGTTGGACAGCTTTCTTAGATTTTTTTTCACGTGTTTCCCCTCGCTTCATCCTGTATTTCCGCCTCGGATCTTAATGGAAGCAAATCGATATGCTTTGTTTGCCCTTGTCCGAGATATCAAGCACACAGGGCTGTCCGAAAAGACCTGCTATAAAAGAAATGACCTGCTACTTGTGCACATCTTCATGTCCACATAATGCACAGTCCTTCCTAAAGCTTCAGGGATTGACCCCCGTAGTTGAATGAAGCTACGAGACACAGACACATAGACACATACAACCCCCCATACATTACAAACATTATATAAAGACTCGGAAACCAACTAGGTTTCTTCCATATCCGTTCTCGCAGCTGGGGAAGATCCCAAGCTCCCTAATTAGTTAGTATACTCTCCTAATCAGGATAGGATTCTTACCCGGAGTCTAGTTACTCTGAATTTGTGGAGGAGATCAAAGTATCGTTGAGGGCTCGAAGTTGAAGCTGCTAGAAAAAATGACGAGAGCAGTTGACAGAGCAAAGTTCGGATCGAACCGCCTTCTGAGTGGTTGACACGAAGGCCAAGCGCTAATTGTATACACATCCAGCCTAGCAACTTTGCTCTTTTAGGGATGAAAAGAGACAAGTCGCTGAAGTAAAGAACGTACGCAACAGATAAGATGCGAGGGTACAGTATAGCGAAGACTTGAAACAAGAGTAGGCAAAAAAAGGTGTCACGGCGTCGTAAAGTGCCTCTCTGCCACTCCCAGTTTAAATGTGTGCAACAGTCGTATGAGTGTGTGTATGTCTGTGTTACGAAAATGAGGGGAACCAATTTGTGCTGAGATGTCTTCTCCTGGCGTGGGAAACGCATAAGCTGCAGCTTATAGTCGAATCATCCGGGTGTCCAAAAGGAAAACAACAGTCGTTTAGGAAATTTCCGCAAAACCGAAAATTGCATTAGTTCGCACGTGTTGCCATTTCAGGTGCTCAAATGGGATTTAGTTGTGTTTAGCAATACCTTCGGTGAAAAGTGGGAATTTAGAAAAAATAACACACTTGCATTTGATATTGGTTTTGTAGCTAGGGTAACTGAAAACCCAGTTGAGTTCAGATTTAATCATTGCGTTCAATTTACTTTTTGTTATATCAGTAAATCATTAAGAAGCCTTGGTAACGGACCTAAGAGCCATGGCAACCGAGTCGAATTTGAGCACAGCATTTGGACTCGTCACCGAGTTCGCTTTGACGAACGAGACTGAAGAGATTCCTGAAGAAGACGATCCTTTTCTCAAGTAAGTTGTAGGAAGTGACGCCTGTTATATTAAATTAGCCCTTTTTTCCTTCGCATGACAGGTGTTCGTATGGGCTTAGGATTTTGGCGGCCGTTATCACCATTTTTATCATCATTATCGGAATTTGCGGAAATGTGCTAACGGTTGCGGCCTTGATCGTTAGTCCTCGTGTTCGCAATGTAGCGGCCACATTCATAATAAGGTATAACCACTCTGCAATCCGACTTAGGACCGAGTTAGACCCTTATCCATTTATTGTAGTTTGTGTGTAGCGGATTTGTTGTTTTGCGCCACCGTGATGCCTTTCAGCGTTGATCGCTTTATTCACGGCAGAGATCGATGGGCCAGAGGTACCGCTTTGTGCACTCTACTGCCTCTTGTCCAGTATGCCAATGTGGGTGTGTCACTTCTCTCCATTGCTGCGATCACCTTAAATAGGTAAAGAGTCCTAATCCGAATTGCAAGGCTTAAATCAACTATTCATTAATGAATGTGCTCTAAGGTATACTATGATTGCTCACACCCGTGTATACAAACGGGTGTATACCAAGCAGTGGGTGGCTTTGATGCTGACTTTCACGTGGGTTTTTAGTTATGGATTGTTAATACCAACGTTAGCGGAACGATGGGGTAAACTTAATTTCCCATAAGTTTTATTACAATCCAGTTGCTTGTCATGCCAAATTTTTCAGATTATTTATGGCTTCCTAACTTTTTGCATTACCCCTGATGCCTAAGGGGTTTTGGCTGTAGTTAGCTAAAACTCGACTCAGTAGCCTTCCCTTTTTTTTTTTTTTTTTTTTTTTTTTTATTCCGGTGCTGGAACATCTTTCATGTTTGGCGTGGAGTGGAGGCTCAGCCAGAATCGGCGTGGGCGATATAGGATTTAGAAAGCTTAGTAGCCGAGGGTCATTCACAAGAGCTATCCATCATTCTCACCTTAATATGTGTTTTGAAGTTCCTTTCGGTGCTCTTTCCTAAGCCACCCGGATTTATTATACGATCACTTTTGCTTTTGCTAGCCGTAGTCATAACTCCATCAGGGGGAAGAAAAATTACGGTTCCTGTTAAGATTGGGCTGTTCTGAGAACAACTCTTGTGGGGCTGCATGATCCATGGTATATAAAATTAGCAATCTTCGGGGAAATAATTGCCCTCTAGTGGCCGGATAGGAGCACTAAGATGGCACTCAGTAGAGTATCATTCATGACAGGGGAAGGTCGCGTGACAGGCATCAGATCAAAATGAGTTAGCTCTTTCAAAAGGAAGACAACGTTATGGACGGCTTATTGGACGGAATATTTTCTTTTGTCATCTTGCTTAACGTATATCTTTGCGTTGTGTGATGGATGCTTAATCAATATTGGCTCTTTTTGACATCGTTCCAGGCAAATTTGGGTACGACGAAGGTCTCCATTCATGCTCAATCATTCCAGATGACAAAAAAAAATCTTCCAAAACGGCGTTGTTTGTGATGGGATTCCTGATACCGTGTTTGACCATTATTGTTTGCTATGCCCGCATTTTCTGGGTGGTTCGCAGGTAAAAGGGATCATTCCATCCAAGTTATGCATCGTAATTCATGCTATTTTTTTTCCAATCCAGTTCGGAAAGACGACTTCACGTTCATGCAGACCGTGGTATATCGTCTAAAAAGCAAGGAAGTGAATGGAGAGTCACCAAGATGGTATTAGCCATATTTCTGTCCTTCGTTGTCTGTTACTTACCCATTACGATTATCAAAACGGCGGATAAACAAGTGAAAATTCCAGGTAAAAACTTTTCAATATTACACACTACTGAAAAAATAACCCAAGCGTTGCTGCACTATAGATGCCCACGTGTTTAGTTATGTCATGATATATTTCTCTGCTTGCATTAATCCCATAATCTACTTCTTCATGAATCGGCAATACCGGAGAGCGTACAAAAACGTGTTGTGTTGCCAGTTGCCAGAACAGCAATCTAGCACTAGCGTTACAGGTATTAGAATGTTCCATGTAAAAAGAAAATGTGTTTCAAAAACTGCCTATGTGCTTAGAAAAGTCGAACCCCCACGGACGAACTACGGTTTCCCACCTGTCATTGAACGCAGTTAACATTCACAAGTTAGAAGAGCGTACGACGCACGAGCCGAAAAAGTGAAATCAGTATTACTAGAGGCCCCTAGTGCCTTACATTAGTGTGCCTTCAATTTTCCGTACTAGCTTCGTACTTTTAAACGATTTAAACTGTTTAATCGCATTTGTAAATTGGCGGCAAGTTGATAAGTAACAAGACTTAAAGGAATACGTGATGAATACATCAATCTTTTATCGTTACGTTATTTAGTTTGTTCACCAAGCGTATCAGGCCATCTAGTGCATAGGTTGCGAGTTATAGTATATCCTCAATCTGCAGTTATGCGGTTTTCATCTGCTACGGCATTTAGCTTGAAAGAAAATGGTAGAAAAAACTTAACGAACAAAGACAGCAATGGATTCAACTAAAAGATTCCAAGTTTTAACGACATTTTTTTTTATTTTCAATGAAATGATAGCATGTAGATGATGGGGGAAATAGTACAAAGAGCGGGCGTGGAATGTTGATTGTTGTAGTAGTCGTCATGAGTACTCGGTCGGAATGTGTTTACTAGCGGCGATTCCAGACGTTTCCTTGGCCTTGATTAGGGATACCCCACGTGCGTCCACCCCAGCCCAGGGCGCGTCCTCCTTGAGCAGGCAAAGCAATATCCCGACCCCATCGGTGATCGCGGTGACCAGAGTTCCCGACGTTTCCACGACCACTCCAGCCGTTAACTATCAAACGATTCTCATTCAGGGCTTGATCATACTCTGCAACAAGATCAACCAAGTCGATGCCACGCACTCCGCGTTTACCACCCCAAGACCCATGGTTTCCACCCCAGGATCCTCCAATGCTTCCGCCTGAATTTCCCCGGTTGCGAATTTCCTCCGCAAACTGGTCAGCTAGAAGATCCTGGTTTTCTACAACTAGAAGATCATCAGCGACCGCGCGACGTCCCCGACCCCAAACACCACCACGGTGGCTTCCACCAATGTGTGAGCCGCCATGTCCACGAAGATGATGTTTTGCGGGACTCGGTTCGCCGGCTAACGCTACCGTGGCAACTGCCAGTAAAATCTGGAAAGTCAAAATAAAAATTAATATTGAATATTTGCAAGTTATTTGCAACTTACAAAGAACTTCATGTTTAATTGCTCAAAGGAACCTTTGCAAGCTGCTTTGAGTGAGTGGTGCTATAGATTGTGGCAACTTACGCTTTTATAGTACGATGAGTGGCCATCAAAACGCATTACAAAAACAAGTACTTCGACTTGTTTTTCCAAAAAGGTGAAAAAAACTGCTTCTAAATTGTCAAACGTATGTCCTACGCGTGGCATTGAGCTTTCCTGGTCTGAATGTTATTTCTAGGAAACTGGATTGTGCAATGAATGTGTGTTTTAGCATCAGCAGACCTCGATTTCGCTACCGGTTTAGTTTTTGCCACGCAGTGAAGGACTTGAAAAACGAATGAAGGAGTTCGTCGACGCCCTTTACGCATTAAAATGATTTTACGGCTCCATTTGAACTTCTCTTTCCTCCTAAACTAGCGTGGACTTATTCAACTTTGTTCAAAGCAGGGGCAGATAGCTAATCTTCTGTTTTAGCTGTTGACATTTGAAACTATCTGGACAATATAATGTTATTGCGTGCCCCAATTGCTGCCACCCGAACTAATTCTTCCAAAAGCCAGGTATATAAGCCTCGGCAACAGATGGCAGCTACTTCGTAATCACAGCGCCAAGCGTCCTACAATACCTTCGCGCCGTCGCCATTACCACTACGTTGTTCTTCGGGACTTGGACAATCAGCTAATGTTCTGGCAATTAGTGCTAATAAAATTTCTAAAAAAAAAAATAGTTATGGTATAGTGGTATAAGAGGCAATTACACGAAATATTAGTCATAACAGGCTAGATTAGGTACTGAAAAAAATAAAAGCATCTGAACAAAGACAAAGGCACAGCAAGGAAAAAAATTGAAATACAATATCCTAAACGGTGAAACATGCGAAGGACACGTTGAAAGTCAAGATGCTTTATACCGTTAAGACCTTGTTTACAGTCGTTCCGAAGAAAACAACCTTTCTTCAACGACTGCTGGACCTCTTTTCTCAGAACTGCGAGTGTTCGAGCTCAACAAGCTTGCTTTACTGCACACTCGATACGTCGCACTCCAACGATGAAGCACTGTCTCATTATTGCTGCCCTTTTTGCTACGGCCTTGGTAAATTTAAACTACACTTTTTAAAACATTTCCAGTGATAACGTAGTATTCTCTTAGGCCCAAGCATCGGATCAAGATGTAAGACAAGGTAATTTTGTGATTTCCTCTTAATTAGACTTCATGGTGACATTACTTTTTATTTGTTTTTGATTTTTAGAAAAGGCCCCGGAAATACCTGCTACTGCTGTAGTATTTGGGGTAAAATTTTATCTAGTTAACTGACGATCCGTTTTTGTTTTCTTTAGTTCCCTTGCCTCTCTAGCGATTACAGATTTGCCGGTAAAATTTGTCGTGCGAAAGGTAACTTATGTTTCTTCTTCATTCAGTTAACCGAATATTAGTACTGTGCCTTTCTTTCTTGACTTTATAGCGAAGGAAGAAGCAACTCTCCAAACCGAGGTAAAAGCTTGAAGTACTTGTATATTTTAACTATATTTAGGCTTCGATTTTCTTCATTTGACAGACTTCTCGCACGGCGGGTAGTACCTTCGTAAGTCTACTAATGTAACTAAACGGTAATTATAGAAACTAATGATAATTTTGGTTTGATAGTGTTACGTTAAATGCATCCTAGAACAATTGAAAGCGGTAAGAATGTTTAAATCTTGATTTATTTACAAATCCTACATTTGTGTTTGTGCGCTTCGCAAATCCCACAGATCGACTCTTCCAACAAAGTTGATACGGCTGCTTTGATCGCTGTAATTTCCGCAGCGGATTTGACGGATACCCAAAAAGCTAATGCTATCAAAATCTTAAAGACTTGCCTTCTTGATACCAAACTGTCTGCAATGGACATTAGTAAACACATTTATATTTTCTGTTTCTCTAATAAATCAATTTTATATTGGCGTACTCGTTAAGTGGGAAGCTGTAAGCAACCTGCCGACGGACCACCGTTCGATGCTTCGAAAGTTGGATCCTACCCTGGAGCTAAAGAGAACGCCGAAATGAACGACAAAGCACGACCACTCTTGCATCCACTCAAAACCAGCCAGGAATGCTCAGCCTATGGCAAAGACTTGGGTTGCTTAGGAAGAGCCCTGTCTAGGAACGTAATAATATATCAGATTATACCGTCCATTATTGAATTAGATTTTAACATTTTTCGTCTGATATTAGAACTGTGCTCCCAAGTGCCTTGCTGGAACCCCTTGAAGGCATCGCATAAGCATAGAGAAGAAGCATTTCACAACACATTGTGTGTTTTTAGAATTTCTTTTTAATATCCATTATTATTGGTGGTTAAAAGCCAATACAGCAGTTGTTAAAAATTCTAGATTCTCGAAACCTTGATTAAACTACCATACGTATACTCGCTCTGGGTAAAAAGTAGTTGCGAGATGCTTTAATTTTTATATCTAAATCCATCGTAGGCTTCCGCCTGTTGATGGTTCTTTATTATCAATTACGGTGATTACAATATACTGTTAAAATTAGAGAACAAGTAAAACTGGTACGAGATGCTTTCGATTCTTGTATTACTAATAACTACGCATACTTACTGTATCCAACAAAATCCAATAACAGAAACTTCACTGTTTATTTCGATGTGGAGGGGTGAAGGGCATTATTTCCTTTGACATTACAAGTGGACTTTTTTCCCTTCAACGGACGGGTAGGCGATCTATTGAATTTATTTTGAATTTGAAAAGCGCGCGCTTCTGAAATGGCCACAAGGGGCGCTCTGCCCGGCTTGGGCGTTGCGGCCTAGCCACTCGCCCTCAGTCGCGCTCCTTTAGCCGAACAAGCTGCATGCATAGAAGAAATCTGTTGTCATGATTATCTTTTAGCGTAGTTGTGTTCTTAAGCAAAATTTCGATAACTTGCTCTGTTTTTTAGTTACGCACAACATTCCTGCTGATCTGTAAGCATTAATTTAGCTTCGTTTGTGGAGTTTGGGAGTGTTTTGAGTCCGGTGTTTAATTTCAAACGTTTGGACGTGTAGACGTTTTATTACGTTTTGTTAAATGTAGACTGAGCAAGTCCAAACAAGATCACGGTGGCTTTGTTCTTTTTGTCATTTTTTGTCCGCTCCGGTTCGCAATTATTTTTAGTTTTAGTTTTCAGGAGAGATGCCCTTAATTCTTTTCCTGTTTTGCAAATGAAGCCGAGTGAAAACATGGAGCGCCACGTGGGACGGTTATGTATGGGATTGAGGAGAGGATTGTTTAAGATGTAGCTTAATATAATAGAATAGACCCGTAATAATAAAAAGATTAAAATAGGTCAGTCCTCCTTACGTCGCAGTTCCATCGTCCTTATGGCGTAATTATTAATTCGGCTTGATGTTTGAATCTCTTTGTGGTTAGCCAGTTAGCAAAGATCTCTTCAATTCAATATTCCGTTTGTTCCTAAGAGGGCTAGACATTTCGTTCTTCTGTCGAATCGCCATTGCGTAGGGCCAAGATTGTACCACGATGGAGATTAAAATTCTTGGATTGGGCATTTCAAACGCTGGAAGGACTTTTACCAAATCCGTAACTGCACGAATCTCTTGGTAATGTAGAATCTGCCCTGTGTTTGTATGGATCCTGACCTAATAAATTTACCTTAGGTGTTATTTAACGTTCATGGTTTTCTGGTTTGGACAAGGGGTTCGTAAATCGGTTACTTGGTGAACGAAGTTATAAGCTAGCTGCAAACCCCTTGGGAATTGTGTACACAGAAAGGAGAAGAAAATTAAGCGACTCCGAGTAAGATTCTTTGCTGCTTTTCATACACCGATGGTTCTTCTGGCTGAGTCTGGTGGTTGTATGCATTTCAATTATTTAATTCAATTATTCTTCAAATATTATTTCAATTATTAACCCTTCCAACTGCTGCTGTTCTACTTTAAGGCAAGATTGACACATCGGAAGGATCAATAAAGGATGAAATACAGGTGTACAGTACACACCTTTCGTACCACAGGTTTGGGTCATATCCACTCGGTTACACGCTTGTACATAAGTTACGTTGAAACTTCTATAAATACTAAGTATCTGCTGGTGTAAGGCGTACTCTTTAGGTAGTGAAACATATTTTGTTTGCTTTATAAAAAATGGCTTGTATTATTGACTGGACTTATATTGTATGACTTGTATCACTTACGTTCTCTAGAATGTTGCATAATCGTATCGTGTTTCTTTGTATGTATTTCAAAACGTATCAAACAAATTATTTTTACATTTTCTTTACGAGTCAAAATCATTTAAAATAATTGCAAGACGATGGGTTTGTTTTAAATTATTTTTATTAGAAGCTCTCACATACAATAAACTTTTTCAAATGCCAACCAGTGACCACTACGGATCACATACTTAACTGCCAATCAGGTCCAATTAGTTACGTCTTGAATCCAAAATAAACAATGTGTGGTTTTATTTCACTTGGTTTTAATTTGAGTTTCTATTCGCTTCTGTGGAGGCTATTTCGCTAATCACTTTTCCACAAAAGGGACAGAAAGGAAGTCGTTTCCACTCCTATTTTCGAAGACGACTTAAAATGAATTAACAAAAATTTTTAACTGTCACTCAGTCAGTTAAATTTTGACTGAGTGAAGATGCCACTCAGTCGCATCGCGCGATTGCAGGTTCCATGGGTGCTTCTCACTAGTTGAAATAGTAGCATCTATAACTGTATTTTGTGTTTCACTAGACCAATTTCCATATTAATGTAAATACTTAAATGATTTGATTAAACGCAAAGCGTAGAAGCCACATAAATATAAACACTATCAAGGGGACAAGCACTGTATTTATTAAAAGCGCCGAAGAAAATCTAAAAACGAGACGTAAATACATGGTCATGAGTTTAAGCAGTCATAAGGATTTTGGCAAAGCAACGCCAACTGACAAATAAAAGCTGGGAAATTTGAAATACTTGGTTAGAGCGCTGTCGCATAATGCTTGTTCTACAATTTGCCTGTCCATCTTTTGCTATGACTAGCCAAAACGTGAAAGGTATTTTTTTTACAAAAACATCGCATATCATAGTATACTAGTAATAAACTACCCAGACGACAGGTCTTTAAACGGTTTCCAGCATGACGACAGGCAAAAGAATGGGGTAATACCACACCAAGAAGGTGAGAACATCCAATAGTAACAATGGGGTATAAGCACCTTTTCTCGCCAATACTCAACACATCTTTATACATTTGTTTACAACCCTTTCTTCGATACTTCCCTAATTGAATTTTAATCCCCTTTTCGCAAATTCTGACGTCACACTGTTAGCATACACAGAAGTGAACTGGGTAAAAAGGACCAAGAAACACACGTATGATTGATAATGGGGAAGTAACACGCTTATGGAGATTCTAGCTCACAGATCTATGGCAAATTGCAAAATCTGACATAGGTAGATTTCTAATACAATAAAAGGGATCGATTATGAAAAATAAAAAAAACTTGGGGGATCAAATCTAGCAAGTTATTGAGCTTTCAAAACCGCTTCTTTTGCAATACGCTTTTTTGTCGAAGAATTATGAGCCAAACTTTCGTCAATTTTGGGAGTATACATTCCATAAAGTTTCAAAAATTGCTCAACAATATTGTTGGCAAAGAAAAGAAGAAAAATAGACCAAGTTCGTAACATGTTCCTTGGCGCAAATTACTGAATTACATCTACGCATACACTACGCGAAAGTCATCACAAATCCAACAAATTGTCAAGCGTTGAAGCAAGGACTAACACAAGCTAACTGAAACAGAATTCCTTCCTTATTCAAAAAGAGGAAAGAAAAGAACATCTACCTTAGAACGTCTATCCTTTACGCCAAAACTACTAATCCGCGTACTCACAGTTGCTTGGGCATGAAACGTTGAACCACATCAATAAAACAATGAAGAAAATGGCCTAATGTCGTTTCATTCTTCAATCTTGTCTTGATCCTTCTGTCTTGCGTTGTTGTTCTTCTTCTAGACGTTGACCGTGTCGTACGCAATTAAACCATTTGGGATGTGTTGCCCTCCCTCATTCCTAAGATACACATCAAATTAGTCCACAGAAGACTCTTTCAGATCCATTACCCAAGTCGAAACGACACTTAGACCATGCATTATTATTCCAAGATGATTGTTAGCCATCAAGCACAAAACCCACAAGACGAAGCAAAAGCAGAAGCCAATCCCAACAAATCCATGCAACGGAGGTGACTACATTCTTTTCAAGAACATACACCGAGTAAAGTAAGAGACCTGTCACCACTTACGGATTCCTTTCAGATCGAAGTAACAGCCATCAAGGGGTTAGATTGGAAGACGAGAAACAGAAAACGACGAGAATTATTACAAAGTCTACACTACAGAACTTTTAACGTGAAAAGCAAGAATTTAAGATTTTTTTAGAGTCTACTGTGTCAAGTTAGTCGAAACTTCAACCAGCATGACTATCAAGACTACAATTGTTAACTCGCATTTGTGAATCGTTACTTATTTTTGGTGCTAATAAATCTAACTCTCGACACTTACTTTTCCAAAAGCTTCCTCATGTCCTCCATGTTATGATGGCGAGGAGACACTGCGTCAACAAGGAAAAGCAGGGCGTTGAATAAAGTTGAGAAATAAAAATTTAAAACTCAAGAAAGCAATTGCCATTTAATAGTACACATTTACTGCATTAAGTTTACCTTTACCTTCGGTCAGGGAAGATCACCATAAAACCCACTATCCCTCATGCATAGTATAGCGACCACGGCCCCCTCTTTAGACATGGAACATGAAACATTAAGAAAAAAAAACTTACCTCCGTAAGTACGGTCGACAAGATATTCGCGGTCGCATTCTACTTCGGAGCATTCCGTCACGTTTGAGTCGTTGTTGGAAGAACCGGATGTATTAGCAGAGGAGTTGAGAAGTCCAGCCGTGCTCACATCGGAAGCGTTCAACGAAGTGTTCATCGAAGGGTTCATCGAAGTGACGGTACGTTGAGGTGGCATGGGTGGCTCTTGATAAGGTGGCAAAGGCATGCGGGCATTCACTGCAACAATCATCCCATCAATCCATAAATGAACACACATCATGCAACCATTCACTCAAACGCAACAAAAACATCAAGTGTCTTGCTGAGCTTGCTGGATTACAAAATAATTAAGTCTGAGATGTAAAAAAGTGACAAGGAGTCAACCCCGGCCATGCTGCAACAATCAGCCTTGGCTGACGTCAAAATTTTTATTAATAAAGAAAAATTTATGAAAAAATACGAAAAATATCCTTGAAAAAAAAGACCGGAAAAGTAACAAAAAAAAAAACTTACCCATCGAGCGCCTGGCCATCTGAGTTCCATATTCGGGTTGCATGGGAGGAGGCAACTGAGGTGGAGGCGGCAGAGGTGGCGAATGGCACTGAGAATAGTTGTTGGCGCCATACTGAGTAGCATACTGTTCACTTCCTTGGTCGCAATTAGCCGGATCGTCGTACTCGGGCGAGAAAGTAGAACTGGGTCCTCCTGCGCTAGGTACCCGCATATAGCGTCCACCTGGACGTGGCTAGAAGAATGAATACGTACAAATTTAAAATAATTACGCAATTGAGTCTTGAGAAGTAAGAATGAATGAAAGGAACTAAGACGTTTCTTCAACCGGGGTGACTCAGACACCTGAATTTTAAGTAATTTTGCACATAACACGGAACAAATGACAACATATTATAGCTTAAAGATAGTCCTTTTAACTTAGTAGAAAACAGTATCAATAGATAGCGGATCCATGAAGCTATTGGTACCTCTGCGTCAAATCACGGCGTTGCTGTTCCCCTCCAAAGTGCAACGAAAAAGGCGTCTCAGAAAATCCCTGAACTTAACCTAATGTAACCTAACCAAACCTAACTTATGGGCAACAGCATTCTTGATTTATCGCAGAAAAGGTAAACAAAATATCTTGTGTCGCCGGTAACAAGGAAACAAATTGAAGTGTAAGAATGAGAACAGTTAAGAATACCGAAAGAAACGTTAAAAGCTTTGTAATTACCATGGACTGAGATCCGTTGCGTTGGTGAATCATGTTATCAGGAGGGGTCGGGTTAGCGTTTCCATTATGGCCATTAGGATGTGGGAAAGTTTGGAATTGCTGCGCCTTGTTGGGATCCATTTCTTCACGGAATCCCAACAGATGGAAAGTAGCGTAAGGGCAGATCTCATCCTCCATGCCTGGAGGATCATAGAAGTCTGATCAATGATAACATCCATTCACAGAGCGGAACATTTGTCAAAGCCAGCAACAACAAAGAATAAAATTCGGGGTAAAACACTGGCAACGGAAAAGCAGCGCGGGCCTCGCAATGGAACCCAACACGAAAACATGCTTGAAAGAAGTCGGATTTTACCTTGCCAATTCCCAAGCGCCGTTGCTTTTCTCTTAACAAATTGCCTATATTTTTCTCTCTTTTTTCTCTTTTCTTTTCTTTTTAAAGTTGCGACAACAAGGATTTGGACTGACCTTGGTTATAAATGCTGCTAGCAGTATCGGTTCCATCTTCTGGGTTTGGTGGCATACGTCTGCCCGATGGTGGGTGCAAAGTGAGGTCTTCGTACAAATGCCTATTACGGGGATCCCATGTGTTGTGGCTCTGGCGCATAGATTGACCTAAGCAATACAAACCCGAGGAAAGCAACCACGGGGTTCAAGCGTAAATATGGGTCTAACATAATAGCGGCAAATTTTCCTTTTGGGTACAATCAGACGACATTTAAGAGAATTGTCAAAAGGCAAGCGTATAATAATAAAAATCATTTGAAGAACTGATTGGTGGATAAAGCGGTAAGCTGAGAATTTCGGAATTTTTTTTCAGGGAATCAGCGGGTGTATAGATGAGAAAACTTACCTCGCTTAATGCGATCACACGTATTGTATTGAGAACCAGGCAAGGGGGGCAATTTGCGGTTAGGGGGAGGAATGTAGCCCAATTCATCCCGCAAGTTGTTTCGTTTATCCATAGTGGATCCAGCAGCGGAAGTTTGGTTGTACACAATCTCACCTAGACTCAGAATACACATATAAATTACCAAATCCCACAGAAACAGAATTTGCAAAACGTCGGAAATCAAACAGAAACTTTACAAAACACGAACTCTACCTTTGCTTCGACTGTCCCGTCCCTTGAGAACGCAAATGACTACAATGGCAGCAATGATAACTAGCAGAGCTGCAGCCACAGGAACAACCAAGTTGAGGTTCATCAACAGAGCCAGTAAAGGATTGTCCCTGTCAGACATCTCTCGAGAAGGCGCAATCGTACCTATGGTTACATTTCCGGTGTTAAAACTGATAGAATTCAGTCGAGAAAGGTTACTTCACCTCCAGTAAGGGTCAGGGTGGCGAATTCATACTCAGCAACAGTAGAACCAGCGTTGTTATGGGCTGTCACTCGAACGTTGTACCACGTGGCAGGGTTCAAGTCCAAAACTACAAAGTTACCACCTGGTTTGACACTGTTGGAAACCAAAGTCCAGTCGGAGTGAATCCTAGAAAAGAAAAAACGAGATTAGAACCTATACAGTCCATTTTTGTAGATGGAAACATTTACGTACTTGCTCTTATACTCAACAACGAAGTACAGCATAGGGCATCCGCCATCGGACCAAGAGCTGAGATGCAATGTTACGCTATTAGCGGAAGCTTCAATGAATCTGTTGGCTTCAGGAACAGCAGGTTGAGAGCCTTTGGTACGCGTGTTGATAACATCAGAACCTTCACCAGTGCCAATACTAGGAGAAAAAGAAAGATCATTTCCTATTTCAAAAGTTTCTAATTACGAAAAAAATTACCTGTTATGAGACGAAACGTAAAGTTGATAGCGAGTACCACACCACAGGTTCTCAACGGTATAATCGAAGACGGTGTTACCGATTTGGATTGTTTCCCAATCGCCAAATTCCGGTTTGTAATTGACAGTGTATCCATGGACCGGCGTTCCATCGTCTTTTTTGGGTTTCAATTTCAGGGTGATGGAGTTGGTAGTCGTGGAGGTCAGAGACAGCTGAGGAGGATGAGGAGGTGCGTGGACCAAGAGTTGATGAGTTACGGTATCTTGGCCATACATGTTCTCCACCAAGCAGGTGTATTCGCCAGCATCATCTCTCGTTACTTCACGAATCATGAGAGAGCCATCAGGTAATAGACGAACGCGATCGGAGGCCGTAAAAGTAGCTCCTTTGATTTTCCATTGGATTTCAGGCATGGGAGCGCCTACAGCTTGGCAAGGTAACTTGACATCTTCTTTATAGGTGACAGTAAAGGCATCATCGAACGACGCAATCTTGCCGGGTACTGCCACGAAAACAAAACAAAAACATAACAAGGTGTTAATGAAGAAAACGAACAAGTATAGGAGTAATGGTACTAGAATAGTTCACCTCGATTTGCTAAGGCAATGGTAACGGTTTTGGAAGCTTCTCCTTCGCCAATCGCGGTGGAAGCAGTGACCCAGAAGTTGTATCGCTGATTCTTTTTCAAACCGGCAGCTTCATAGCTCATTTGGTAAGGCGAAACTTTCTGGCTTTTAGCATCCTCCTATGAAAAGAAAAACCCCGTAAACAACTTGGCGCTTTAGCCAAAAGAGGTCACTTACACCGGAAGATTCCTGGGTGTAAACATTGTACTGAATAACCACGCCGTTAGGGGATTCGGGCATCTTCCAGCTCACCAAAATGGAGTCAGGAGACATGAGCAGAGCTTTGACAGCAGAAGGAGGTCCAGGAACTATAAACGAAAATGAAACATTAGTAAAATGACTTAAGGCTCCCACATACCTTAGCTCGGTATAGGCCATTAGCATGGGGAATTTCAGAACGACTTATTGAGAATACCAGTACATTTAATGAAAAAAGTATTTGACAGCATACTAATAGCTAGTGGACAACCAATCCACCTTGTTTTTCTAATGAATAATAAACTAGTAACATGCAAATCAATTTTGCAACTTGATTATGTCAATTTTGCAACTTGATTATGTCAAGTTTTCAACTTGACATACGTTGTCCGTTGGTTGTGCACTAGCTGCTAAAAAAAAGAAAAATTATGTTTTACATTGCTTTCAAATCTGATCAACCGTTTTCGGTAAATCTTGTTTCGAAAGTTAGACGACATGATTTGGGATATTGCACTGTTACAGCAAACTGTGGTGAGAAATCGCACTTTCAGAAGTGAAACAAGCGTAGAAAATTTGCCGGCAATTAGCTATCTATATCTTCTGTTTACTTTCTTACGCAAACCTTTCGCAAAACAATAACAAACATCAGCGCCATCTGTGACTGTTTCGCATGAATAAGCTAAGGTATACGGGAGCCTTAACAAATGATGCTAGTAATACTGAACGCATCCATAACAACACGATTCTTCAATAAAAGAAACAAATTTATCTTTACCATCTTGTTCGGTGTGACAATTGATTGCAACGGATTTGACGCCATCACCACCGCTGGTAAAGGCAAGAGTTTGCAAGCTATAGTTGGTATATTTCATTAAGCCATGGAGGATAGTTTCACTTGCCACGGTCTGCTTGGTATCCTTGCTGTTCTCATCTAGAGGCAAATGAAAGACGTCATTTAGATCCCCCAAAAAGCATCACATCCGGGAATATCTTACCGAACCACATGTTAGATGGTCCATAGACAACTTTGTAACCCTTGATTACGCCATTAGCCGAAGAGAGTGGAGGAGATACCCAAGACACGCGAATCGTTTGAGAAGTCAAGGTAGTGCATGTAACATCTTGCGGGGGTTGTTCAGGTTGGCCTTCACCAGTATGTTGCATAATTTCTTCCGACATGGGTCCAGCTCCGACACGGTTGAAGGCTTGTACGACAACAGAGTAGCCCGTGTACATTCTAAGTTGAGAGTACTTGTTAACACATACTGTTTCAGACGCTGAACAGCAAAGCATAGATACTTGAGTTGACCAATCTGGAGTTGATGTTCCTTGCCCACTTCGCGGCTAAACTCGACGGTCTCGAAAAGGTAGGGCTTGTCAGAAGCCGTTAGTTTGTAGCCCACGTAATAACCAAGGATTTCGCCGTTCCATTGCTCCTTGGTAGGTGGCTTCCAGAATACGCGCAAGGTGTGAGGATCGCCTGCTTCAACTTTGACCGAACGAGGAGGGCCACTAGGCGCTTCTTCAGCCGTGATAATTGTGACGGTTTCGGATGGTTCAGATGCACCAACTTCGTTCTCGGCAACCAAACGGAAGTGATAGGTCGTCGAGGGTCTCAAATTGTAAACTCCAGCTACGGTTTGCTGCCCAGGTACCAGAACCCTTTCGATGTCAGTTTGCCATTCACCTGTTTTTCAATCCCCCAAATTAGTGCGTGGATTAGCCTCGTACTTAAGTACGAGAATCTCTGAAATAAGAATAAAAGTTACCTCGGTTGACCTTGTACTCAATCAAGTAGCGAGTTAGAGGGGAATTTCCGTCATAGGGAGCAGACCACGACAATTGCACGGAGCGCCCAGATTTATCCAGTACTTTAACTCCATAAGGTACCTCAGGCGGTTCTATTTCGAGTGAAAGAAATGCAAGATTACTTAGAGATGACTTTGGTCTGAAAAAATTTACAATGTTTACCTTGTACGATGAGGTTGATGCTAGTATCGTCACTACCAAATGCGTTGGTGGCGACGCAAGTGAAAAGGGCGGAGTCACTGCGTTCCAATTTCTTGATGCTCAAATCGGACATGACACCAGTCGGGATGGTTTCTTCGCGAATTGTATACCTGCGATGAAACACGAATGTTTAAAACCAAATCCAAAAACTAAAATGAAAGGTTTACCTGGTATCGGCTTTGGAATCCAAGCGTTTGTTGTTCATATTCCACAGAATTCCAATAGGTTTCTCGCCTTTGGCTTCGCATTGTAAGACGGCAGGTTCTCCACGACGAGCTGTTTGGTTCTTAAACTTGATTTCAAATTGAGGAGGAGCTAGAAAGCAAAGTTTAACAACAATTTTCTAAAATGGCGTTCAAGTTGTTATTTACCTTGAACGCTGACAAAGATGACAGCAGAGAGTCCAGCACCGATACCGTTCGTTGCTTCGCACAAGTAATATCCCTCGCTGGCCTTTTGAATGTTGTTAATAAAAAGAGTTCCGTCTTCAATACGGGTATTGACGTTGTTCGTTCGAATATCGCGGTAGTCATTAGGCATGTTACCTACATCCATAAGTTTCCCACGTTATGCTAAATCCCATTTTTTCCCAGAAAAAGTAATAAACAAGAAAGCCCTCAAGCTTAACTCGATCAAACTTACCCACAAAGGAACGCTTCCAAGATACGCTAGGTTTGGGAAAGCCATCCGATTTGCATTCAATCTTTGCATCCCCGCCTTGTGCGAAAGCTTTGTTGGTAGGCTCAATAATCCAACGCGGAGGTACTGCATACGTCCAAAAAATTCATTAGTTTTTGCTCCAGAAGGGTTTGTCAAAAGTGTAGACTACAGTCAAACCACAGCCACCATTTAAGGAAACTTTTTTCAACAATGAAAAGAACTCAACGAAAGTGTTCTTACTAGATTCTGTGTACAATTTAGGTTGTGGCTGTGACTTAACTAGTCTTTCATGACACAAAAAGCATGCAAATGAGGAAAAGGCATGCTGGGAATGGGGAAAGAGAAACAAAACAAAGACAAACACAAGAAAACACATGCAAAACACGCAGCAATGAAAAAAGCCGTGCACCCAAACAAAATAAAAACCGTTTCCATGCAACCAAAAAAAAAAAGAAGGTAAACAAATATTATTGGGATGTTCCCCTCAAGGAAAGATATTCACAAGCAATAGCAACCTAGTTGAAAAATGACTCGGAAACTTATTGAAACGTGAAAGAAAAGAAGGTAAAGGAAGAGGAGGGGGGTTATTTAAAGGAAAAACATCGGTAACAAGGAGAGACGCTCGGCAACCCTCAGTCGTTCAAACTCATTTGGCAAATGAAATAACTTTTTCCGCGAGGAATTTCTTTTAAAAGGGAGGCTTGCTCTTGCCCCTCAGAAAAAATTTAAATTGAACGCCAAGAAAAGCGCAAGGAAGCTGTTCGCCCCATTGCGAGACAGGATAATGGTACTCATGGTCTGTGTTTACCCTTGACATTAACTTGGACTGACGTGGAAACTTTGCCCGCTTGGTTTACGGCCTTGCATGTGTAAAAGCCGGCTTGGTCGAGAGTTATGTGTCGGATAATGAGGAGACTCGTTTGCTGCGCGACGTTAACCACCGTAATGCCCAATTCGGGGTTGTTTTGCACGACTGACGTGTTTTGAAAATGCCAATACAACTGAACCGGCATATCACCGGCTATAACCACACAAGTAAGCTGCACATATTCGCCTTCGTTCACGTGATCATTAGCCAGAGCCAAAGGAGCAAGGCTAGGTTTGTCTAGAAAGGATAGACAAAAAGACCAAGAAATCACCTAAGCAACTTCGCCTCTTAATGTCAAACCAAATCAAGAATCATTGACACTATTTCCTGACTAAAACTTCTTTCAATGTTTCAAAAACCGAAGAAGCGAATGAGAATTGCGGAGCGCCTTCCGAAAGTTTTAAGATGAAACTGACTCAAATATACCCTGGACAAAGAGTTCGGCACTGTATTCCGCCAAGCCGGCTGCGTTGCGGACTTTGCAAGCGTACTTGCCCCGATGATCAGGTGAAACAGGATCAACGATTAAAAGACTCGTGCGAGCACCGGCTTTTGTAGTGGAAAGGCCAGGCAAGGTAGAAACTTTGGCTCCTTCAAGATACCATTGAATATCCATCGGAGTTTCGCCTTCTGAGACCAAGCAGGTTACTTGTGTAGCACTGCCAGCAAAAATGGGTTCGTCTCCGAAGGTAAAAGGGATAATCTTGGGTGGAACTGCAAGGTTAACGGGAAGAGAATACAAAAAGACAGAAAAAGTAAATAATTGAAAAACTGAGTTGAAAAAGTTAACGAAAAGAGGACCAAATGCAGAGAATTTGTGTAAGTTTTCAATCATCCTAACCATTGACCGATAAACTGGAAGAGTACGAGGCCGATCCTGCAGCGTTGGCCACGTGGCACGTGTATTTTCCCGCGTGATGAGAGTGAACAGTTTCGATAATTAACGAGCTACTACGTGACCCAACCATACTAGCCGTCACGCCCGTTAACGAATGCAAAGGACGGCTGTTGAATTGCCAAGTAATGGTCAAAGGTAAGTCTCCTTTTGGGACCACACATTGCGTCTGAGCTAATTCACCCGCGTCTAGCGGGAAGTCTCCAAACACGAAGGGTAAAATCTCAGGATGGACTGTTAAATGAGGCATTAAAAGCGACGGTCTCTTAAGTGTGTGAAGTGCAAAATACACAATGAATTTCATTGAAATTAATTAAAGAGGCTTCGAAAACTGTCGGTTGCCGAACGTTTTTTCTTTGTTTACGAGTCGTCGGGCAGGTACAAAATGGAAGCTAACCGTTAACTATCAATGGCGCCGTGTAACTTATGCTTCCGACAAGGTTTTGAGCTAGGCAAGTATAATTGCCGGCATGCCTGAATGTCGCGGATTCGATAATCAGCAAACTGCCTCGAACACCAGCATTGGAAATGGAAATTCCCTCGCCCGTTGACGAATGTAAAGGATGGCTGTTGAATTGCCAAGTAATGGTCAAAGGTAAATCTCCTTTTGGGACTATACATTGCGTCTGAGCTAATTCACCCGCATCTAGCGGGTAGTCTCCGAACTCGAAGGGTGAAATCTCGGGATGGACTGTTAAACGAGGCATTAAAAGTGAAGTTAACCAAATACGGTCTTTTAACCGTGTGAAGTACAAAATGCACAATGAATTTCATTGAAGTTTGAAGTTAATTCGAGAGGCTTCGAAAACTATCAGGTTGCCGAACGTTTTTCTTTGTTTACGAGTGGTCGGGCAGCTAAAAAATGGAAGCTAACCGTTAACGATCAATGGCGCCGTGTAACTTATGCTTCCGACAAGGTTTTGGGCTACGCAAGTATAATTGCCGGCATGTCTGAATGTCGCGGATTCGATAATCAGCACACTGCCTCGAAGACCAGTATTGGTAATGGAAATTCCCTCGCCCGGTAACGTGTGCAAAGGCTGGCTGTTGAATTGCCAAGTAATGGTCAAAGGTAAATCTCCTTTTGGGATTATACATTGCGTCTGAGCTAATTCACCCGCATCTAGCGGGTAATCTCCGAACTCGAAGGGCGAAATCTCGGGATGGACTGTTAAACGAGGCATTAAAAGTGAAGTTAACCAAATAGGGTCTTTTAACTGTGTGAAGTACAAAACAGAAAATGAATTTAATTGAAGATTGAAGTTAATTAGAGAGGCTTCGAAAACTATCAGGTTGCCGAACGTTTTTCATTGTTTACGAGTCGTTGGGCAGCTAAAAAATGGAAGCTAACCGTTAACGATCAATGGCGCCGTGTAAGTTATGCTTCCGACAAGGTTTTGGGCTAGGCAAGTATAATTGCCGGCATGTCTGAATGTCGCAGATTCGATAATCAGCATACTGCCTCGAAGACCAGCATTGGTAATGGAAACTCCCTCTTGGGGCTTAATATCAGCGTCCTCAAATCTCCACTTAATCTTAATAGGAGTGTCTCCTTTGAAAACTAAGCACGAGATCTGTGCAGCTTCACCGGCGTTAAGTGCAACATCTCCAAAACTGAAAGGAGTGATTTCGGGTCCAACTACACGACATGAAAGAGAAAATACAATGCAATATCTTGACATTGTTTCGCACGAGTCTGAAGACTTCCACGTGTTGCCAAGCGTCTTTTCCCGGAGTGGTTAAGCCCTCTAGTGTAAGTTGCGTAAACAGAAAGTAATACCGTTGACTACAAGAGGCGCTGTAAAGGATGTAGTGCCTGCTCCATTCCGAGCGTGGCACGTGTAATTGCCTGCATGACGCGACGTTACGGAATCGACGCTTATAACGCTAGTTCGCGTGTTGAAAGCAGCAATAGTGGCATCTTCCGCCAAATATGCTAACTCTCCATCAAAGTGCCACGTTATATTCAAAGGAAGGTCACCTTTGTTGACCACGCATTGCACTTGCGCCATATCTCCGGCGTTTAGCGCAATTTCGCCAAATGAGAACGGAACGATTTCGGGTATTGCTAGTAAATCAATGCGAAAAACATGAGAAAACGACATTAGCTCAACAGGAATAAAAACAGAACAAGTCCAAATAAGCCAACATCCGAGTTGCAGTACAGTTTGTAGCTTTTCGCACCGTGAACGAGTAAATCTGCAGTATAGCTGGCAATGCCTGCAGCGTTTTGCGCAACACAAGTATATTCGCCCGAGTGTCCTGCATCGACTCCGTCAATAGTGAGCAAGCTAACACGTGCCCCTACCCGCATGGTAGAAATGCCCATTTGGGACGACACATTTCTGCCATGAAACATCCAGCGGAAGGTCAAGGGCGAATCGCCTTCCGCAGCAGTGCACTGTATCGTGGCTGGTTGACCCGATCTGAAGGGGCCGTCGCCGAACGAAAAAGGTTGAATCTGAGGAGGGGCTGTTTCAGGGAAAGACAGTTTTCTTCAAGAACAAACCAAAAGAAGAATCAAATGAACATCAGAGTGAATATAACAAGTAAAAAAACCCGACGAAACAAGCATTTCGACTGCGTAAAATTAGTAATACCAGTGACGGTCAGCGTGGCAGAATGCGTAGCTGAGCCTGCGTCGTTTCGCGCCAAACACGTGTAATTGCCCGTGTGTTCAGGACCCACTGATGGGATCGTGAGAACTTGCACCCGTTCGCTATTTTTGGCGATATATGAACGGAAAGCAGGGGCAAGGGTCTGGCCATTGAAGAGCCACGAAATACGCAAGGGTGTGTCACCCTTAATAGCAGCACATTGCAGGATTGCCATGTCACCGGGATTGAGCGCCTCGTCTCCGGAAAAGGGGGAGATTTGGGGGGGAACTAAGGAAATGTTTCGAAAATTCGGAAATTCCAATGTAATGAAGCACAGAACAAGAACTTAAAAGGAGAAGACGTAAACTGGCGTGCGGAAACAATTTCATGTTTTTTAACAGAATATTTGCGTTAATTTTACCATTGACTCGTAAAACTGCAGTAACGTTGGCTTGACCAGCTGCGTTTCGCGCACTACATGTGTACTCTCCGCTATGACCTGACGCAACTGATTGCACCGAGAGTACTGACAGTCGGTCATTGAGTTTAGCTACGCTAATGCCCATATGGGACGATACATCGCGACCATAAAAGGACCAGCTGAGAGTCATGGGGGAATCTCCTTTTAACGCCGAGCATTGAACGACTGCGTACTCGCCAGCGTTAAGGGGTTCGTCTCCGAACGAAAAGGGTGCAATGGCAGGAGGAACTTGAGGGTAACAGAATAGGGAGAAAAAAGGACAAAAGAAGCTGAGAACATAACATTTTTCATACCCGATACCAGCAAAGCCGCGGTATACTCGGTACTAGCAGCGGCATTCCGCGCGACACACGTGTAGTCGCCGGAATGTGCAGCTGATACCGAGTCAATACTTAAAACACTAATACGGGAGCCAATTTTGGAAGTAAGGATATCTGAGGAGCTGTGGATGGTTTGCCCTTGAAACCTCCAGTCAAAGGTTAAAGGTAAATCTCCTTCAGTAACTGCACACTGGACCGTGGCTAGATCCCCAGAACTAAGGGCGGAATCGCTGAAAGTGAAGGGCTGGATCTTGGGGACAACTAAGCACAAAACAAGACATTTGATATGGTTACGGGGTTTGGTTTCCTTTCTTTCGATTGTAGGTTGCCGAGCGTCTCTCAGACAGACAGATGAAAGTGACATCGGAGTGTCGTCCAGGGAAATGAAACTAACCGTTAACTGCTAAATGGGCGGTAAAGTTACTAGTGCCAGCAGCGTTCTTGGCACTGCACGTGTAACTGCCCGTATGAGCTGCAGCGACGGAATCGATAATGAGTAAACTCGAGCGCTGACCAGCTTTCATGGTCGATACACCCATACGCGAAGAGTGTTCTTGACCGTGGAAAGTCCACGTGATATCCAACGGAGTATCACCTTCGCTTACCATGCACTGAATCTGCGCAGGTATTCCTGCGGTAAAATGCTCTTCCCCGAAAGTGAAGGGCACGATTTTGGGCGGTACTGAAATTTAAAGTCGATACTGAAATTTAAGGAATCAAAACTTCTGAAGATTGAACTTTATCGAATTTGTAGGACTAAACGGGTTCTCCGAGCGTCTCTCACTGGTACGTTAAGTTTTACGACCACAAGTTAACAAGAGTGTTTATACCATTCACTTGTAACATGGCATTGTAGTTTTGGATTCCCGCCAGATTCTTCACGGTACAAGTATAACTGCCACTGTGGACTGCAGCTACCGAGTCAATCAACAGTACGCTTAATCTTTCCCCGATTTTGGTGGTAGTTATGCCCATACGCGAAGGATGTTCTTGACCGTGGAATGACCACGCGATTTCCAACGGAGCATCGCCTTCGAATACCATGCACTGTATTTGTGCTGGTATTCCTGCTGTAAAAGGCTCCTCCCCAAAACTGAAGGGAACGATTTTAGGTGGTACTGAAATAAAACCCATAATATGAGAAGAAAAGGTTTGGAAGAGTGGATTCTGCTGAATTTGAATGCGAAGTTTGAAGAATTTGAACTTCCCGAGCGTCTCTCTTTCTTAATTTAACACCAATGCAAATATTTGTTACCATCAACTTGTAATATGGCAGTGTAGTTGTAGATTCCGGCAAGATTCTTTGCAGTGCAAGTATAACTACCACTATGGGCGGCCGCTACCGAGTCGATTGACAATACACTAGACCTTTGCCCCACTTTCGTGGTAGTTACTCCCATACGTGAAGAGTGTTCTTTACCGTGGAAAGTCCACGTGATATCCAAAGGTGTGTCACCTTCGAATACCATACACTGAATCTGTGCTGGTACTCCTGCGGTGAAAGGTACTTCCCCGAAATTGAAGGGCAAGATTTTGGGTGGTACTGGAATAAAACCGGACGAATCATTCCATATTAACTTTAAGGTTCAAAATTGGTCGCAGAATTTCGAAGGCCAAAGAGTTTTTCCCCGAGCGTCTCCCTTTATCTTCCTAAAACTTTACGATATCAAAATTGGTACCGTTGACTTGTAAAACAGCCGTGTAATTTTGGATTCCGGCGCGATTCTTGGCCGTACAAGTATAACTGCCGCTATGGGCTGCCGCTACCGAGTCAATCGACAATACACTCGAGCGCTGACCAACTTTCGTGGTAGTTACCCCCATACGCGAGGAGTGCTCTTGACCATGGAAAGTCCAAGTAATGTCTAAAGGTACATCCCCTTCCGTGGCTATGCATTGAATTTGCGCCGTAACTCCAGACGTATACTCTTCATCCCCAAACGTAAAAGGAATGATCTTCGGAGGTACTATAACGCAATAAGAAATTTTTCCTGCAATATTTCTTCCCATTGTAGTGTAAACAAACGAGTTAGCCGAGCGTATCTCCCTGATAAAAAGACCACATGAAATGGGCAATTTTTTTTACCATTAACTAGTAACGTCGCTGTGTAATTCTGCGTGCCTGCAGGGTTTTTGGCAGTGCACGTGTAGTTACCACTATGACCTGCCGCCACGCCATCTATTGACAGCACGCTGGAGCGCTGGCCAAGTTTAGTAGTAGAAATGCCCATACGCGAAGAATGCTTTTCGCCATGAAAGGCCCAAGTAATGTCCAAGGGCATGTCACCCTCAATAACCATGCACTGAATCTGAGCCGGTACTCCCGACATGTATTCTTCATCCCCAAATGAAAAGGGTCTAATCTTGGGCGGTACTGGAAAAAAGTATCAATAGGTAATACTCTTTTTCATCAGCTTCGGAAAACATAATTTCGCCCAAGGTGTATAGCCGAGTGTCTCTCCTTGTCAACTACGGTGCAGTAAGTCACGGTGATTTTTTTTTTACCATTTACTAGCAAGGTAGCTGTATAATTTTGATTTCCTGCAGCATTTTTGGCGGTACAAGTGTAATTGCCGCTATGGCCTGCAGCAACGGAATCAATTGCTAGCACACTGGAGCGCTGGCCAAGTTTAGTAGTAGTAATGCCCATTTGCGAGGAATGCTTTTGACCATGGAAGGTCCAAGTTATGTCCAAGGGTAAGTCACCCTCCGTAACCATGCACTGTAACTGAGCGGGAACCCCAGACGTGTACTCATCGTCGCCAAATGTAAAAGGAATGATCTTGGGTGGTACTGAAACAAAAGCAATTTCCCAACTTTACATTTGTCTGCAAACCTACTATTGACCAAAGTTTCATGGATCCGAGTGTCTCTCCGAGTACTTAATTTTATTTTTTAAAGAGAAGCTATAACGTTATTGGGAATAATTTTTACCATCCACTAGTAAAGTCGCGGTGTAGTTTTGTATACCAGCCGCGTTCTTCGCTGTGCAAGTAAAACTGCCACTGTGCGCTGCGGCCACAGAATCGATTGACAAAACACTCGATCTCTGGCCGAGTTTGGTCGTACTAATGCCCATACGCGAGGAATGCTCCTGACCATGGAAAGTCCAAGTGATATCAAGCGGCGTATCACCCTCTCCTACGATGCAGCTGATTTGCGCGGGCAACCCTGAACTGTACCGCTCTTCTCCGAACGAAAACGGTAGAATACGCGGAGGAACTGCGTCAAAAGAACCAAATTTTAAAAATTTTAATTTTACTTTATTTCAGTTAGGAATGCCGAGCGTCTTATCGGGGCCAAGAAAAGTACCAGGAAATGAAACAAACCGCGCTTTCTCACTATTTACCGAATACCAAAAGCGTGGCTGTGTGATTTTGAATTCCCGCCGCGTTTTTGGCAATACAAGTGTAGTCGCCGCTGTGCGCTGCGGCTACCGAGTCGATCGACAAAACACTCGACCTTTGACCCACTTTTATAGTAGATATGCCCATACGGGAAGAGTGTTCCTGGCCATGGAAAGTCCAGCTAATATCTAACGGCGTGTCGCCCTCTGCGACGGTACACTGGACCAGTGCTGGAATGCCCGATGTGTAATGTTCGTCGCCAAACTCGAAGGGCACGACCCGCGGAGGAACTGTGTTATTTAAAATTTTACACTTAATGAATGTTAAATTATGTCTACGTGTATCTTTTGAAATTCCCTATCGAGTAGTTGCTGAGAGTCACTTGATTCTATTGGAAGTTTTTTTTTTTTAGTGGCGATAATACGTTTACCGTAAACTAACAACGTGGCTGTATGGTTAAAGGTACCAGCAGCATTCCGGGCGCTACACGTATAATTGCCACTGTGGGCCGCGGCTACCGAGTCAATAAACAGTGTACTGGAGCGTTGACCCATTTTGGTGGTAGTAACGCCTATTCGCGATGAATGTTCTTGGCCGTGGAAAGTCCACGTCACATCTAAGGGAGTATCGCCTTCGGCAACAATGCAGTTCAACTGCGCAGGCACTCCCGAGCTATAATGCTCTTCGCCGAAGGTAAACGGCACAATACGAGGAGGTACTGGGAAGTCGGTACCGCAAAATGAGTATGCATATTTAAAATCAACCAAAAAACCGAGAAAAAGAAGTTTGCCGAGCATCTAACCCTTGTCTGCACTTTAAAAACTTTCAAGACCTGGAGTAGTGTTTCGAAAATTTTACCGTATACTTGTAACGCAGTCGTGAAACTGTCTTGACCAGCGGCATTCTTGGCAATACACGTATAATTGATATTATGGACATCTGCTACCGCGTCAAGAAACAAAATACTAGATCTCTGACCCATTTTGGTGGTCGTAATGCCCATTCTGGAGGAATATTCCTGGCCGTTGAAAACCCAGCTAATTTCTAACGGTGTATCGCCGTCGGCGACGATACACGTAACCTGTGCTGGTACTCCGGAGCTTAGCGGCTCGTCGCCAAACGAGAAAGGTACTATGCGTGGTAGAACTTTGGTGCCGGAAATAGCAATACACCCCGAAGAGAAAAATAAAAGCACGAAGAACTGTGAATTCAAATTGTTCAAATTGCCGAGCGTTGTGGGAGAAGTAATTGGAACACGGGTACACCATTAAAATAGGATTCGAAAAAAAAAAATAAGCGAAAACTTGAAATGGACTGGAATTTGAAATGTGTGGAACAAGCGCAAAGGTACCGTAAACGGTCAGTACCGCCGAATGGTTGGTTGCGCCTGCGGCATTTCGCGCAATACAGGCGTATTCGCCGTCTTGCTCATGGGTGAGCGATTCCAAAGTTAGTAAATGAGTGCGAGTACCCACTTGAACGAGTCCCACTCTTTCTTTAGACGTAAGTGGGCGTCCGTTCCAAGTCCAGCTGATATAAACGGGATCATCTCCCCTTGCAACGTAGCAACTCAGCTGAATGCTATCGCCCGCGTAAACCGGGTCATCCAGTGCAAAGGGATTAATGGTGGGCGGGACTGCAAATAGTCAATTCAAAAAGACCTACTACTCTCAACAGGGTGGATTTTTAGCAAGGGAGGGGAAAGTGCATTCAAATTTAAAAAAAATACCTTGAGGTGTACAGTCGTTTCAGAAAAAAGCCACAGAAAAGATTCATGCGCGCTGCGCAATAAAAAATAAATAAAAAAAAGCTCTCACACGCACTCGTTTGGCACACACACACGTTCGCTTCGTAATTAACTTGTATATCTTTGTCACCTTGCTACGCGTACCATGAACTATCAACTCCGCCGTATGCGTGGTTCTTCCTGCCAAGTTACGCACGTGGCACATGTACGTGCCGCTATGACGATTGGCCACGCCCTGAATGCTTAAAATACTGGCTCGCGTGCCCAGCTGACTCACGGTTAAACCATCGCCCGAGGCGGTAACTTCGCGACCGTGAAAACTCCACGTAATATCCAGGGGTTCGTCGCCCCTGGAAACCATGCAAGGCAACTGTACCGTAGCGCCCTCAAACACGGATTCAGTCCCTGTCCCGAACGGCATGATTTCGGGCGACTCTAACACCCTCGACGGAAGTGGGGAGAAATGAGAATGTGGGGGAGGAAAAGAGTTGAATTTGAGCGACAAAGGTTTCAGTGCTGCCTTTTAAGCTAAATGCAACCAAACAAGGTTAAGGGCTGAACCTATACTCAAAAGGTTTCTGGTCAGTACCGAGCCGAGGGTGGTAGAGTTCAAATTTCCCCCTCCAAATGATAATAACAGTAATATCTAATGAACGGAAGGAAAAATAAGCCACGAAAGAGCATTCTTAGCAAAAAACTGCACAAAAAGTACCCTGGATTTGCAATTCCGTGCTCACCGTCCGTTGGCCAGCAGCGTTTTCAGCCACGCAGGCGTATAACCCGCTATGTTCAGCACTTAAAGTGTCGATACTTAATATCGTGCTTCGACTACCAGCTCGGAGGACGGTAAAACCATCAACTTCCTTAATGGAATCACTGTTACGCGTCCAAGTCAAGCGGAGCGGTAAATCGCCATCCGATGCAAAACACATCGCTTGAATGGATTTACCCGCCATGGGCGTTCCCTCAAACGCAAAGGGTAATAGTAGCGGAGGGACTAGTTCAAATTTCAGTGACATTGTAAGACCTGGCTTCTGTCGTTTTAAGCTAAATTGTATCCTTTTAGACACTCGCTGAGAACCATTAATGATTAAACATAGTACACAATCATAAATAACTTGACCCATCGCGGAATTTGTCGGGAAGAGTAGAAAATGGTCGACTTACCCATAACTTGAACTTCCAAACTGCCTTTGGCTGAGTATCCTTGCGCGTTCTTGGCCATGCATGTATAGGTTCCTTGGTCCAAAGCCCGTTGTACGTTTTCGATAATCAATGTACCGTTCGGGAACACTTGCTGACGCCGATTGACAGGCAATACACGACCACCTTGACACATTGATCGATAAAGGAACTGATAACTTGAAAAAAAAGTACTTACCTCTTTCCCAGCTAATGGTGTCGATCGGGTATCCAGCTACAGGACAAGTCACCATCATGTTCTCGCCAGCTACGACAGCTAGTTTATCCATGGAACGAACGAAAGGCATGCCGTACACGTTCAAACGAGCTGCATGGTCCGCAGTGCCGACTTTGGAAGTTGCCACACACTTGTATACACCGCCATCATTGGTATGGACAGCCGTCATGTTTAGGAAGGAAACCACTTCATTGCTCAGCATGAGAAATTGACCAATCTGCAACCTGCACCCAACCATTTTTTATAGCTCGAGAACTTATCCAGACTTGTAGGTCGTCAAAATAAAACTGTTTGGGTTTTACCTGCGCTTCTTTATTTACCCCCCACATGCTAAATACTAAACCGGGAAGCATATTTTCAAACCCCAATCCGAACCAACCACAGCGTTGCCGCTTGCTGCAAAATAAAGCTGGAGGTATAGGGAAAAAGGAGGCGGGGAAATTCAAAGATGCTTTTAAAGGTTAGATTAGGTTAAGTTAAGAGTAAGCAGATAATTTCAGTCGTTAATAACACTAAGATCAATGCTAAGCACTCTTATTCACTCAGTGAAGAGTAGATCAGCTGATTGCCAATATCAACACGCAGCAACACTGGGCCGCCATTCTCCATAGGATTTTCCCTATACATGATTGGTTAGGATTGGGGTTTGAAAATATGCAACCGGGAATGGACAGTATGCGTGGCATTCATAGTTCAGAAGTTTTCGCGCGTGACTCTTTGCAATGCATTTTGCAGAGGGTTAGGTGGCTTAGTTTTATTGACTTATTTTGATTATCAGTTGCTGAAGAAGAAAGCGTTATTTTCGTTTTGTGTCACCGCCCCTTGAGTGGTTCGCATGCTACGAACCGCGATTCACCCACGAAACCCGCTACAATAGGCAGGTTCCTGGGTTACTGTTTAGCATGGGGGGTAAAGAATAGAAGCGCCGTTTTACCTGTCGGAAGTGGCAACTTTCTTGCCGTCAAGCTCCCAGGAAATGTCTGGAGTGGGGTTTCCAGTAGCCGCACACTTGAGTGAAACAGAAGGACCAGGCTGGAGCGTTCGCTCGGTGAACGTCGAGGTAAATTCAGGAGGATCAACTATGCAAAGAGTTAAGACGGGGTTCGGTAACCAGCCTAAAAGAAGAACTTACAGCGGCCACCAAGTTTGAGTTCGGCTGTAGATTGCGCGCTTTCTTGGTCGTTGCGGACAAAGCATTGATACATGCCACGGTCATCACGACGAACGGCGTCGATGCGTAGAGTAGAGTCGGCGTGGTTGATGGGAGTCCCGTCCTTGAGCCACGAGATGCTTTTGATGGGGTTGCCTTCGACATTGCAGGTCAACGTAGCTGGACGGGCGAAGTCGACCGTTTGAACTTGCGGTTCGATGGCGGCAGACAAGGGTGCTATTCGATTTGTTTTTGAATGATTTTTAGGTCCAGATCCTAACTTGTACCTGAATTAAGAGTTACCTGTGACGGTTAGCACCGTTTCGACGCTTTCTCCGCCGACTGAATTGTTGACGACGCAAAGATATTTGCCCGAATCTTCAACTTTGGCTTCGCGAATGATCAAAGTGCCGCTGACTTGCTTGACGCGTTCGTCCAACTTGACGGGTTGCTTGGTTGTACTGCCTTCCACAAACTTGTACCATCTGAAAGGAGATACAGACAACCCCTTTTTCAATTACCCGGAATAACGTTGGTCTTTGAAATATAAGAGAGAGAGAAAAATGGAAGCCTGACACAACAGTCAACGGACACCTAACCTGTGGTAGTAGTAGTACATACCAAGTGGCAAAACTTACTAACCTAAACGCTGGAATGGGGTACCCTTGGCATTGACACAAGACTGCGAAAGCGGAACCGCGATTCTCAGTCTGGTCGTGTAGACGGTCGCCAGACAATTTTGGACCCACGCTGCCCGTAGGCTCTGCAATGTCAAGTTAAGGCCTAGATCACTATACCTGATGGCTAAAGGTGCTCAAGCCCTGATGTTGGGATAGGAACAAGTTCGTAACACTCCTTAGAGGTCTCGCGGTTCACCCTAACTTCCTACCTGAAGGCTGGAACGGGATATCCTTGGACTTGACACAGAATGGAATACCCGGACCCTGCAATTGCTTCCAATTCGTGCAACCTTCCGCCAGACACTTTCGGACGGACACTCTGTTGGGGTTCTAAAGAAAAGGGAACTGCTCAGCCCTAAATTACTTCGGGACAAGTAAAAAAAATCCAACTCGTGAGACTAGAAAATGTTTTTGGCCTGAACGTTACACGGTACCCCTACAACACCCTTCGCTTTGGTCCAATACTTTCCTCCAACTATCTTCTTAGCCTCTGAATCTCCGTTTATTTTAGCTAACGAGTTCAGTTAAGCTTTCTTCTCTGGAATGAGTGGCGTTTCTGCGTACCTGAACTTTGGTACTGGGAAGCCCTGGCTTTGGCACAAGACGGCGGTAGATTTCCCATGGACAATACCCACTTCTGGTACCCGCAGTCCAGCTCCCCGCGGTGCCGTACTACTCGTGGGTTCTGTAAGGGAATTACGTTGTGAATTGTCCTACAAATCGCTAGCTGCATTGGGTGCCTGAATGTGGGTTGAACTCCATTAACTAATATGAAAATTAAACTCGTCTAAGGCTCCCGTATACCTTAGCTCGGTACAGGCGGTTAGTGTGGTGAGTTTCGGAACAAGTTTTCGTTAAAACCAGATACTTTGACAGTAAGACTGAGCATAACTAACTGCTAGTGCACTGTTGTGACGCCGACAAAGTATATCCCATCCCATCCTCGTCGCCAATTTGTTGTGACGCCATAAAGTATAGTATTGGGAGTAGATGGTTTATTGGCAAGCCGATATCTGATAATAACTGATTCACATAAAACACTTGCTAACTGCTCGGTAAATTCCCTGTTTGTTTATAATCTCTTGTTATCATTCCCTTGGTTACGAAACACGAACCGCTCGACATACTCAACCGTGAACCTCGATGCCGAGATCATTACAGTGCACAAACAATCCAACTTTTGTCCAATGAATAATAAATCGGTAACATGCAAATGAAGCTTGCAACTATGTGAAATACGTTGCCTAAAAATATATCCTTTGGTTGTGCACTAGCTGCTAAAACAAAACAAAACTCTTATTTTAATTGCTTTCAAACCTGGCGTGACAAGCCGTTTTTTTAGAAATTCTGTTCCAAAAGTTTGACGACTTGATTTGGAGCATTGTGCTGCTACAGCAAACTGTGGTGACAAATTGCCCTTTTCAGAAGAAAAACAAGCGTAGAACCTTTGCCGGCAACTCGCAATGTTTCTTTTCTTTCTTACGCAAGGCTTTCCAAAACAATATCAAACATCAGCCCCATCTGTGACTTTTTCGCATCACTAAGCGTAGGTATACGGGAGCCTTAACTACCAGAAGAGTTTCAGACCTAGTTTTGCTTTTAGAAGTCTCAAAAATATGGACAGCAGAGTGGAAAACTACTGTCGTAGTACCTGGTTAAGGGCGGCGGATTGCCTTGTGCCTTGCATTCCAAGTTGTGGGCTTGACCTCGCAAAGCTGTGCGGAAAAGTTTGGGTTCGGAACCTATGCGAGGTCCAACTCCGCCAGTGGGCTCTAGTGACAGTAGGCAAGGATTTAAAGAAAAATCGAGCTAAGGGATGGATCTTTTGAATGTTTTGAATGCGGGGCAGAGTGTACCCTATGCTGCACGAATGGATAACAAAAACAAGCGAAAACCAAGCATACACAGAAGCTGGTATGGGTAAAAAGTGGAGGGGACACTGAATAGAAAATGCAAAAATGCGGTCCCGACCTCATAGCAGGCGCTGGATAGCCTTGCGCTTCGCACAACAATGCTACTGGACGCTGGCTCCATGCATTCCGCTTATTGAGGCCGTCGCCGGTGATTTGCGGGGTCGTCCTACCACTTGGCTCTGTTGGGATTGAAGAGCAAGCGTTAATAACAGTTTTTTTTCTTTCACTATCCCTACTTTTAATTCTTTACGTTTGAAAAACGGATTTCTTTAAAGAAAAAAAAAGAAAAAAAGGCCTAGCAAAGCTCTTTGATATACCTGAAAGCAGGTACAGGGTAACCGGTCGCATCACAAGTAAGAAAGGCTGCCAGAGCTTTGCGTACTTCTAGCACCAAACTGCCTTCAATTTTGCGACCAGCTGCTCTAGGAGGAACATTGTTGGTCGGCTCTAAAGTCATACAACAACAAGAAAAACCGATAAAAGCGGGTACTTCTCACGGTTTGGATCGCTTACCCGAAAACGGGAGCTGGGTACCCCATTGCTGCACACGTTAATACAACAGGTAGCTTTCTAACTGCAGTGAGGAGTTCGCCTCCTGCAAACTTCTTGCCTGGTACCCGCGGAGGTACGTTGTTTTGAGGTTCTGATGGCGGACAGGTACAAAAAAAAAAGCAAGGGGTCATGTTATACAAACATTTGTTTTATTTTTATTGTTCTCTTTAATTTTTCTTTGGTAGAGTACGCGGAATAAGGGGGAAATAGAGCGCACCTGATACTTGGGATAGGGTAAGCCTGTGCTGCGCAAGTCAAGGAAACCTTGGAGTAGCTGGTAGTTCTAATGAGGAGGATAGCTCCTTGCACCCTCGGAGCAACATTACCAACAGGCTCTGCGCCAAATAAACGAGAAAAAGAGAAATACTTAGCAAACTGATTCCCAAAATAAATAAAACAATCCCCAAATAAATGAAATACATTTGTCCCTATTACGATACACGTAATATACCTTATGGTAGGTGGGGGGTGGGATTGGGCGACGCAGCTCAACTCCAATGCGTGTTTCACTCTGGCCAGTACCAGCAGTGCGCCTACTGTTTTCACAGATTGGATCTTGGGCGCCACATTATTCACCGGTTCTGCAGAAGAATCGACAGATGTGCATGAAGCATACCTCTTTTAGCTTGTCTACATGAAAGTGCAGGCGGCCTAAATTCGGCGATAGGTGTATACCCTTGCATGGTTGGGGGAAACAGATGGGATAAAAAGTATCAGCTACCTGACGATGGGCGGAGGGTGAGCCTGGACCACACATTGCAACATGCTGAATGATTCTTTCAACCTGGTCATTACAATGAGACCGCCCACGCCTTGAGCAGTTTGCAGTTTAGGCACAACGTTGCCCAAAGGTTCTACTCGAAAAAAAAATTAATAAAATACCTAGCTTGAATAGCGAGACAGTGTACCCCCTTCGCAGAACTTCGAGACTTTAGGTTTGAAAGTAATAAATTTAGGAAATAAAACAGCCTCTAGTACCTTGTCATTGGTAATGGGTACGCCTGTGCCGCACAGGGTAACGCTACCACGGACTTGGCTCGAGTCAATACCAAAAGTCCTACAACACTCTGGGCCATCTGTAGCCGAGGAGGTGCTCTTCCGACAGGTTCTAAGAAAGGCACCCAAAAGAGCGAAGAAAAAGAAAAGTTGGATACAGCTGCTAACGCACCTTATAGTTGGGACGGGGTACGCTTGCGCCGAGCAAATTAAGGCCGTAGAGCACTTGAGACAGACGTGGTACAGAAAATTGCCCACGTTTTGCAACTTTTGGATCTGTGGCGCGACATTGCTGACTGGTTCTAATGTACGCAAAGAAAAACAAGGATCAGCGAATCATCAAAACCCGCGAATCGAATGAACCCGCGTCCCTGAAAGGTGTACAGTACAGTACTGCGTGGAACGAGATTTGGCTACCTGAAGTTGGGTTTGGGTTGACCTTGAGCTTCGCAAAGCAAGGCGACCTTGCTTTTCGTTTGGGTTTGTACCACGTCGGATTTACTCCGCGGAGGCAAACGAGGTGGAACGCTGCCTACCGGCTCTACAGGGGACAAGTGGAAAACCAGAGTACTACCCATTAGTCAAGCACGTAAGGAAATTGCCGACGCCGCAATGTTGGTCAAGGGTACTTATAGCCACACGGTAACGGCATATTGGTTTACACGGTGCCGGTACCTGAAATTCGGTGGCGGCGACGCTTGAGCCCCACAAAGCAGAGTAAGAGCTTCGCCCCGGCGCTTCCTGAACCCTTCAGTCACAGAATCGCGTGTCAATCTGGGTGGAGTGCTACTAACAGGTTCTGAAAGAGACCACATGTCAACGTTTCAGTAACGGGGGTAATCGGAAATCTATTTAGTCCGATCCGTCATGTCAGGGTTAGGGATACCCGCGTGACCTGAAATTCCAGTTCCGAGGTCAAAATTTTACCTGAAAGTAGGTACCGGGAATGCTTGAGCCCCGCAAAACAGAGTTACGGGTTCTTTCGCGGGCTTTTTGAACAACTCTGACGCGGAATCTCGTGTCATTCTAGGAGCAGTACTGGACACAGGTTCTATATAGGTACGACATTGTAAGAATTTCACCAGATCGTTTTTGGTTGTTGTTTGTTTAGCTCAGCCTGCCTGGATAGAGTACCCCTATTCCTAGACCACGAGTCTGATCTTGGGGAGCAATACCTAAAGTTGGGAACGGGGAATCCTTGGTCAAAGCTTTACCTGAAAGTAGGTACCGGGAATGCTTGAGCCCCGCAAAACAAAGTTACGGGTTCTTTTACGGGCTTTTTGAAAAGCTCTAACGCGGAATCTCGAGTCATTCTAGGGGCAGTACTGGACACAGGTTCTACATTAGGTACGACATTTTAAGCATTTCACCAGATCGTTTTTTTATAACTAAGCCTGCCCGGATAGAGTACCCCTATTCCTAAACCACGAGTCTGATTTTGTTGGAGCAATACCTAAAGTTGGGAACGGGGAATCCTTGGGCCTGGCATAGCAACGTTACGGTTCCGCCTCGCTTCTTATCCATGCTAGCAATCTTGGATTCAACCGGGAACTTGGGCAAAGAGCTCCCCACCGGTTCTAACGAAATAGTACAGTTCATATAACAAGTCGCGAGTGCGATTGAGGTAGCGGAAAATGGCGCAGTTAGTTAGTAAGGATACACAAAAAGGTAACGCAGGAAACGGACTTGCAACACAAAGTATTGCTACAGACCCAAGTCGGTTTCCAGCGTTACCTTTGTATTCGCCAGACAATCAGAACCCGAGTTTATCACCTGAATTTAGGGATAGGGTAACCCTGGGCTTGACAGAGAAGGGCAAAAGCAGCTCTGGCGGTCTTTTCCAGCATTCCGCCTTTGACTTCATGGGGAAACCGCGGGCGGACACTGCCTACTGGCTCTATAGTCCCATACAGAAACACGGATCAAATAGCAACGAGAAAAATAGGGGCAATACCTGAATATAGGGACAGGGTAACCCTGCGCCTGGCAAACTAGAGCTAATGGATGTCGCGAAGCCTTTTCTACCCTAACGACTTCGGCATCTGTTGCTAGCTTGGGACGGGCGCTTCCCATAGGTTCTGTTTATAGACACACGAAGCTATTTCAATACAATGGACATTTCTCGCAAGAACTACATCGAGAAAGCTGAGATGGAGTACCCCGTAACACTATTGGAGCCTAATATCTGTTGTTATACAGAAAAAATTTATCCTGTGTACCTGAAAGTGGGTACCGGGAATGCTTGCGCCTGGCAAAGCAGAGCGAAACGAGTACCGGCCGTATGGGACAAAGACGTGGAAGTGGTCGAAGACGGAAAACGCGGAGAGACCCCTCCGGTGGGTTCTGCGAATCAGGGGGAAGAAAAGAAGAGGGTACAGTGACTTTCATTACCTGAAGGTAGGGACGGGGTACCCTTGTGCCTGACACAACAAAACGCCAGCTACTCCAGATACTTTTTCAATGCTGCCACTTTTGAGTTCGCTTGAAAACCTAGGGCGAGTACTGCTCATGGGTTCTGGAGAGCAGATAGAAAATATAAAGAAAAAACAAAACAAAAAAATCTTCAAAATTTGACCGCGGACCCATCACCCACGTAACAAGAACAAGGCAGTACCTGAACGTAGGTTTCGGGTATCCCTGAGCTTGGCAGAGCAACGCAAGAGAAGCCATGGCTGTGCGCTTCATGGAAGTAGTTTCACTATCGGGTGGAAATCGTGGCACTGCGCTACCCACAGGTTCTGTAACCATCCAGAGTATGGAAAAGTACTATAAGAATCTTTCCCTTGAGAGGATCACTAAAGCTAGAGAGGCGCCGTAAGACCACTGCCTCACCTGAATGTCGGTTTAGGGTACCCTTGCGCCACACAAAGTAATGCGAAACTGGCGCGAGCCGTTTTTTCCAAGGTAGTACTCTTTACATCGTTCGGAAGTCGAGGACCTGCGCTACCAACCGGTTCTACAAAAAAGGGAAATCCCAGAACTCCATCAGCTAACTGCTCGAAAGCTGAATGAATGCGTCTAGGGTACCCCATCACTGGCCAGGTATTGCAAGTATTGACTTTATGTAGTTACTGATAGTTTGCGGACCGAGACCAAGAAAAGGTATGGTCGCTCTCAATGGAAACTTAGGATACGTGCCGGCACGGTACCTCTTACCTGAAAGTAGGCAGAGGGTAGCCTTGGCCTTCGCACAGTAGCGACAAGGATCTGCCGATTGGTTTTTCATGGACGTAAAACTTGGCTGAGGGAGCCACTCTGGGAGCGCCTCCACTCACGGGTTCTGAAATTAAGGTAAAACAGTCGAACTGACAAGATTTTCACGGAAAGGAATCTAACTTTGACTGAACGCGCTGGGACGGGGTAGAGCCCTGTACTGGATCCGTGATTCTAAACGCGACCCTTCGCGATTGCACTGGATTTGTGAGTTTACTGTTCAGGATGCGGGATTTTTTAAAGGAGAACCTTCTCACCTGAACGAAGGCAACGGGAAGCCTTGTCCCTCACACAGGAGCGATACAGAACGGCCACTAATCTTTTCCGCAAAGTAGACCTTGGTAGCGACCTTGGGGCTGCCGCTACTCAGGGGTTCTGCGTACCAGAAAGTGAAAAACAAGGGAAGAAACCATTCAAGATGGAGAAGCTAGTAACTTGAAGGTTGCGAAGGGTTTCGCCCTGCCTGCACTAGGCTATCGATACCTGACCACGACCACTAAATCCTGAGCTGAAATAGATACCACTCCGGGGTGGTACACTAGGAGCGTCCTCCTTACCTGAACGTAGGTAACGGGTAGGCTTGACCCTCACACAACAAAGCTACGGCGTGGGACTTGGATTTGTGCAGATTGTAGACATTGTTCGCCACTCGGGGCGCAGCGCTGCTTAAAGGGTCTGCGAAACACACGTCAATCCAGCGAGCGGGATATTAACTTGTAGTAATTTTGAGGTACCCGAGTATTTTGGGTAAATTTCGTTGCGTTACAAAAAAGGTCAGGAGTAAGAGTTACAGGAATGCTTCTCTCAGACAGCCGGCAGAGACCCACTTACCTGAAGGCTGGTACGGGGTATCCCTGAGCTTCGCACCGTAATGCGAAGCTGTCTCTGGCTTGACGCTCAATTACGTACGTCTTGGTTAAAGTGGGAATGCGAGGGGCTCCGCTGCTGATTGGTTCTGATATTGGGTTTCGCGAGAGGGGGAACGCGCGGAACAAACAAGAGGTAAACAAACAAATATAGCCCGCATATTAGGAAAGAAATATGCGTCTTTTACTCATTTCTGATTTGAATTTGCTTTTTCTATCTTTTTTTTAATGTAATTACTAGTTTAAAACTGGGACTCCGCGGTGCAGCAGGGGTACCCTATCCCAACATTCAGGCCACCAACACAACATATATAGCACATATTTAATGTCGCATGCATAATTTCAAAATCAATTTTTTTTAAATTATTTTTTTACTTTTAATCTATTTATTTTTAAAAAAACGCGTGTTCAAATACGTTTGAAAAACATGTTTATCACTGAAATTAGTTTTGAATTAAAATTAAATTTTCAAAAAATATTGCGAAAAATTATTTGACAAAATAAACAAAGGAAGCTTGAAAACACTTACCGGTGATGACCAAACGACCGGCAGTAGCGCTCAGACGGGTTTCGCCAGTGAGACGATGTTTGGTGCGGCAACGGTAAGATTTGTATCCGTCTTCGGGTCCCACATCACGAATGTGGAGTTCCCCAGAAGGCAATACCAAATACTTGCCATCTAATGACACAGAAAAGAAGCCATTAGCATCTCATCGAATGCAGGAGGGGAAAAATAAATAAATACGTATCGGGTCCCTAGCTACCCTAACCAATAAGCTACCACATGCCGAGGAAGAAAAACAAGTAATTAATCAATTAACATTTCAACAGTGTTTCCCTAACTAGGCTACACTGAAATTGTTATATCAATCCTAAGCTCTCTCCATGCACGTTTAAAATGACGTTTAATACAACATATTCAATTAAGTACTCCGGGGAATCTGAAAGAAACACTATTAAGCATTGAAGTAACCGGTCCAGATTCCTAAAAGCGATTTTTTTAAAAAAAAGCCACAATTAAGACTGTAGGGCGAAAATCATTAGTTCACATGGTCCGGCGATGAAGACTGAAAATGTCCAAGTTTAAAAGAACACAACTTGCCCTACTATACTAAATAATAACTCGAACTATGCAACGGAGAAGAGACTGAAGGGGCTGTGTGTACCGAAGGCGGTTGAAGGCACGATTTCTCGGAAATCGTCTTCAATCCAGGCCATGACTACCGCAAAATCGCTCACAAAACTGGGAATGTGACATTTGATGATGGCCGTATTCCCTCGCAGCACGTACTCATCCATTACATTCACTTCGTATTTCTGACCGACCACTAAAAGAAAGTAAAACAGCATGGCAAAATGAAAGATCGGGAAATCTATTCAAAGTCCCTTTAAGAATGCGAAAAAAACAAAAACAAAATTCCCCCAAAGTACCCAAGAAAGTGTTCGTTGCCGTTGTTCATTCTCCTATATCTGTCTCTCAGTTGTCAAATAACGTAGCAAAAGTTTGAAGGAGCGTTCTTCCCTGTCTACCCTTTCTACGAGTGGATTGCTTGCTGGTAGCTACGCAGACCATTCCGCCTCACAAGTACGTAGTGCGTTAATTACCGAATTCCATTGAGCTAACGTAAACGTCTCCCGTGTTCGCGATCCAGGCTTCCACGTACACTACATCCGCCACGAAACTGGGCAGCAAGCATTTCAAAAGGGCTGGGTTACCGCGCAATACAAATTCGTCATTCACGCGCGCTTCGTATGACTGATGAACCACTGCAAGTTTCAATAGAGAATCGTTCAAAAGAAAAAAGCCTTATTTCCTATAAAAAGCTTTATTTAGCTTTAATTCCCGGATATCCTCCTTTCATAATGTTGTCTCAGAAAAACGAAGGAGGGGAAGGGTACCTAAGAAAGAAAAACTAGCTGAACCGACCTACGATAGCAAACAGCCCCTTGTCTACTAGTTTGTACACTGTGTGGGAATGCGTGGGAGTACGTCAACTGCTGGTTCTTTTGTTGTTGTTATCTTTACCCGTCTTTGCTATGTCGGGTAAGACGGCGCTTCCTAAGTCGTCAAGCCAGGAATCAACAGCCAGAAAATCGGCCACAAAACTGGGAATGAGGCATTTCAAGGTAGCGCTGTTGCCCCGAAGTACAATTTCATCGATGACTCGCACCAAATAGGCTTGACTGACCACTGGAAAAAGGAGAGGCAATGCAAACAACATTTACCCTCGTTAGTGTCACCCGGCATAAACGTGGTTCCGTCCGAATCGATCCAAGCTTCGGCATACACGAAATCCGCCACGAAACTGGGTATTTCGCATTTCATTAACGCACTATTCCCCCGGATCACGTACTCGTTGTCTGCTTCGGCTTCGTACGACTGCGCCACCACTAAAATGTGTGTCCCCAGCAATTTACCCCCCAATAAATACATTTCCACACTATACTTTGTTAGCAGTGGTCCCCCCAACAAATATAAATGGTTCAAAAAGATGCCTCACGCTTAAAGAAACCCTAGCTATTTTTCAAAAAATTTCCCGCCTCGGAATAATAGAACCTTTTCCGTTTACCCCAATCGTTCGAGGGAATTATCATGTCTCCTGAGTCGGAGAGCCAAGCTTCCACGTGTACAAAGTCCGAAACAAAGGCCGGGATGGAACATTTGAGTATCGCGCTATTGCCCCGAATGACGTATTCCGTGAGTACTTCGGCGGCGTACAACTGCGCGACCACTAGTTATATATCAGTTATGGTTATTGTTATTACAGCGCCGAATCACTTGTACGTGCTGCGTAAGGGTGACTTTTGTAGTCACAATTAAGTCCGAAAAACGGAGTTTATTTATTTACTAGTTTCCGTCAGCCCCTTCACGACCTTCTCTCCGTTTTCCCTCGCTGTTACTATTTTCCCTCACAAAAATCTCTGCGCTCGTTAAGTTTTGGAAGAGCGAGTTGGGGATTTGGGTTGGGGGCGCTCGTTTGCTTTTACCCTGCGTCGATGACTGCATCAAAGGGAATTCCTCGGTCACATCGCCGCTGAATTCCGCGCTTTGGCTCAGCCAGGATGTGACGCTCACGAAATCCGCCACGAAACTCGGGATGGAGCACTTGAGCAGCGCAGCGTTCCCTCGGATCACGTGCTCGTTGTTGACCTCCGTCTGGTAGTTCTGCTGCACGACTGCAATGGCGTTCGTGGTTCTTAATTAACTAGTTTACATAAACTCTCGCCCATTGACGCCTAATGTTATCGCACCATAAATCCCAAACGCCCTTTTCGCTTTCTTACATTCAAGTCCTACGAGATGACCTACGCATTCTGAAGAGTGTGTGTCTGTGTGTGGGGAGGGCAACTTTTGGCCCGACGTTGGGATTAATTACCGTAATCATTAGACGGTAGGAAAGCTTGGCCGTCGTCCATATGCCACGATTCCACGGTAACGAAATCCGCCACGAAACTGGGAATGGAGCATTTGACTAACGCGCTATTGCCCCGGATCACATATTCCAGCATCACATCCGTCTGGTACATTTGCTGAACGACTGCAGAAATGGCGTTAGCGCCCGATATATAAATATAAAGACACCAAGCTCACAGAAAAAAAAATAAAAAAACATGTCAAGGATGTCTGTCTCCTCCCCAATGAAGGGTGAGCATCCACGGCTAGACGTCAGGAGGAAAAAACCTATATCGCTTTAAAAATATCTCTTTTTGGTGTCTAGGAGGCCTGAGCTGTGTATGTGTATTCTTGCTGACTGTTGTAACACTTTCTGCTACGAGTGAATCATATACGGTGTCCTTCGGGCAAAGGTACTCATTACCGTAATGGATAGTTGGATCAAAAACATCGCCTTGGTCCGTGTACCAAGCGTCGATTAGCAAAAAGTCCGCCACGAAAGACGGAATTTGGCATTTGAAGAGCGCAGCGTTGCCTCGAATCACTTGTTCCTTGTTCACATCAACTTCGTACGATTGACTCACCACTGTGAAAAGGAAGTTTGTCAAATTTTAATTCTGTAGGACACAAATTTCGTAATAGTTGTTCCTGCCTTGCGCCGTCCTGGAAAGAAATTCCGTAACAAACTTTAAACCTAAGCTGCTACGCCTAAGCTTGTTCCTAAGGGAAGATTCCGCATAGGGGACTTTGGGAGAGACACGTGTAAGGGTGTTTTTTTGTTTCTTAATTACCATCGGAAAAATGTGTTGGGGGCAGGAGTAGGTCTTCTCCGTGGAACCAGGCGTCTACGGTCACAAAGTCGGCCACGTAGGATGGAATGTGACACTTGATGAGGGCTGCATTACCGCGAATAACGTATTCCTCGTACACGTGTGCAGTGTACGCTTGGCTCACCACTAATATGCGTAAAATGCCTCAGTTCTATTCTTTTTTTAGGGTTTTTTTTTCCTTTAAGCTTTTTATTCGAAACTTTGGATTGAATTATACGGTGGAAGCTAGTTTCAGACAAGGCAAAAACGGATGCTGCCCATTAAGATTAGAGCCCTATTTCGCCTATTGGCTACTGCGTTTATCGTGCGTCCTTTGAGATGAGTCTCCGGAGAGAGGCGTGTTTTCGGGTCCCTCAATTTCAAATGCCCCCCCTTTCGTGGTGTTGATTGAGATGGAACCCAGGAACCCCTCCCATCATTAATTAGTGAAGAGTAGGCTAGGCTACCTTACATTTTTGGAACCTTTTAATGAAATTTCCACTCGGTTTAGTATAAATCAAAAATTAAAAAAGATCAAGCTCAGTGACGTTAAAAAATATTAAAAATACGAATAAAAGAATCGCTCTTGAATTTAATAAAAAGATATTTTAAAATTCAATGAAAGAAACTATGATTTTTTAAAGTAAAAAAACACAAAAAAACGCTGAAGAATTCAATAAAAAATCGTTTAATATTCAATCAAATAAACTAGGAAATTTAGGTTTAAGTACCAGGCTAGGGAATGCAAGTCTTAGGGACACTTTGAATGGCTGATTTTAGATTTTCCATTCTTGAAAGCGTATTTTCAAAAAACGTAAGGTAACCGTGGCCTTTTTTTAAATAATTGAATCAAATGATAAAAAAAGGAAGGCTAATTTACCTGCACGCACGTGGACGTCGCGAGACAAGATGGTACCAGCCGAGTTTTTGGCCATACAACGATACACTTGGGCGTGAACTTCTTGACGATAATCTTCCGCACGGAAGGGCGGGAATACCAAACTTCCTGACGTTTGAATCTAAACCCAACACAAACAACCGCCATGATTAATTCAACTTTAGCTCATTACCAAGTTAACTTTCTAGCAAGCTCTTCTCTTTTAACTCTTTTTTAAAACTTTTTTGCAATTTTAATTTTAAAAACACCTCCCTCCCAAAAAAAACAACAAGAACTCGCATCTCAAAGAAACGATTATTCTTCTTAAAAAAGAAAAAAACGTTAAGATAACACACTGTAGTCCATCAAGCTCTTCTCATCGTTAAGAAAAAGAAGGCGAGGCCCAACCCTCTGCTTTTTATAAAAGCTTCTTTTATGTTCCCCTCAGCACTTGCTCTTTCATACATCACCCAACCTGTCCTTCCGAGAATGCGAATGTCTCAAAGAAACTTTCGCGCTTTTGTCTTTTCATTTACTTTTTTTTTAAAGCTGTCATACAAATGTGTACTTAATTACCTGTCGCAAGCCTGGAACATCCGTGACGGGGCTGCCGTCCAATCGTACCCAAATTACTTCCGGTCGGGGATTCCCTGTAGCTGCACATTCAATGACGGTGCCGGTCGTATTGGAGAAATCAAAGCGATTTGGGGGTTCGCGCAAAAATACTGGACCGGAAAGCGATTCATCAGCCCAAATTCCTACGTGCCAAACGGAAACAGAAAAACATACAAATTAGCGCCAGATGGTCTTCTTACTGAGTTTTGAGTTTTGTTTGGCTCTTGCCACTGATTCCACAATTGCCTTTTACTATTACAAACACAATCTTAATGATGTTTGAATGTACATGTGCAGGGCGTGTTTCCGCTCCTTACGTCCTTCTGCTCATATTGATAGCGCCTCATCCCCAAGCGACCTCTACAAAATAGTCAAAACCTTCGCTCTCTTGTCCTTCAACCCAAATCTTTTCCGTTGGGTTTAACTAAACTTTTCTAACCCGCATCTTTGACCACATCTTGGACCCTAAACGACACAAACCCACCTGGTTGGACTATTTTCCCTCGAACGCACCTGCCCTCCGAGAATGTGCATAAGTAACAACAAGCAAAAAGGTAGCTGAAAAAGCCAGCAGCTGCCTTAGCCCCCTAAACCGGTTTCGAGATTTCAGCTAAAGCAGCTGCTCGGGAGCGTAGCGGTTATCTTGCAACGAACTGTTCATTACTAGAGTGCTACAAAGTCAACGGGGGAAAGCTACGGACTTTAAGCAGTAGCCCACAGCCGGACTCGTTACACTACTCCGGCTTGGCAACCCGACAGAAGGACGACTCGACATAGGGGCGACTCGACACAAGGACGACTCGACATAAGGGTGACGACATAAGGACGAGTCGACACAAGGGCGACTCGACATAAGGGCGACTCGACAAAAGGACCAGGTTAGATTAGGGGTTGGTAGTCCTTAAGTCGGGTGCACTGTAGTCCTTGTGTCTACATCTCCTCCGGCTTAGTAAACTATACGAGTCAATAATGAAAGACGCAGCAAACGAAAAACTCTGACCGAGCAGTTGTAGCGTTCCTACGGCCTGGCCTGCGCCTTTGTAGCCGCTGTACAGCCTTGGGTTTTGTCTTAGCTCTCGAGCTCAGTAACACACTTACAAAGCTCACATCATCAGCGTCGAACAAGAAACCTCACAAAAGAAACTTCTTGGACGCTGGCCATATAGTATTTTGTCTTACTCGTAATGCTCTTTGGCTAGAATAACACAACTAGGACAACATGTGGGGTCAGCCGAGCCAAACAGCCCATTGTTTCATCATACAAAGAGGAGTATAGTTCCCACGTGAGTCTTGCACGGAAACTTAAAAAAGCCCTGATAGCTTTCCGCACTGTAAATTTGTTAACTGCCTGACGTTCTCTGTAATTTCAACAAGGTACAGTTTACAGGGTGCCAAATAGGGTGTGAATGCATATTTCTCACGCCCTTTTCGTTCTTATGCTTTAACTTTCCCACTTCGCCTCTCTTCTTCTTGTCTCGTGTTTCGTTTGGCCCGACAACTATAAAAATCCCAGGAAAATAGAAATCTCATACAGGCCCCCTCCAGCAGACTTGAAAAGTCCCCAAAGAACACGTATCCTTACAAATCTCACACATAAACAACCCAGGGACCCAATTTTGTTTAAAAAAGCGTAGCCAAGCCGTTAACACAACCCTGGCCACCGGCGATAATGAGCTTTTTTTGTTAAGATTTCCTTTTTTTAAGTGTAGGAATATAACTACTGCGGTGGGTGGCTGAGGAAGCACTAAAAAAGCCAAAACCACCGGAAATACGCAGTTTTAACAGCTTATAGCAATTCTCCCAAGGCTATACTTGCACTTTTCATACTAAATTAGTGTTACGGTAGAGCAAGTAGCGAGTGGCACATCTATGGGTTCCAATCCAACACACATAAGTCATGGAAGCTTCTATTTCTCTGGGATTTCGCTTACAGAATACATATGATGTAATACCGCAGCGTAGATAATAAAGAAGAACAACAGGCGAAAGTGGTCTTTTCTCTTCTTTTGTATACGCATCAGCTGTCATGTTGTCAACATGTCGGACAGAATCCGTTACGAACACACACCGAAGTTGATAAAAGCAAAAAGACCCTAAGCCCGTTCTCCACACATGCAACATCTCAACTTTCATATACATATGCGTTCATAAGCTACGCATCTCCATCTGCCATGTTCCCTCAAGGTCTTATATTGGGTTGTAAAAGGGCGTTAGTTTCAAACACATGGTTTGTTGCCAACGGTCAAAATTTGAAATCTTGGGCACCCCTCTAAGAAAGTACAGTAGATGATGCTTATTGTGATAACGTTGGTCCAGTGAAAATTGATTCTATTAAACGGAGATTCTAATAACAGAAAATCGGTTGCTGGCTTGTTTAAACCAAAGAATCCAAGAAAAACCAAAACCAAATCAAAGAATCCAAACCAAATTCTTTGGGATTAAGGAATTATTTGGATTCTTTCTTGGATTCTTTGGTTTAAACCACAGAATCCAAGAGAGAATCTATTTTTTGACACTTTCCCACATGTTTCCTTTTTCTAGATTCAATACACCCACTATTGTTTATTCCGTAACGAGTTTTCAACTATTTTGATAGAGATGATTGAGGAATTCCTAACTTAACGGCCGCTTCCCTGTGTGTTAAATTTTTTTAATTTAACTTGTCTTAAGTTTCAATGAGCCGCAACTTCTCTTGCACATTTAAATAAACTATTTTCTTCTTCGTCGCCATTGTTATATAACCACACGTCTAAAACACAACTAACTGCGCCTTTGAAGCCTGTTCCTACGCTTAGGAAGGGTTCTCAACCCGATATCCCTTCTAATTTACCCAGTCAATTAAGGAACTGGTCATTCAGTTGAATAACCTGCTCATTTAACTGACTGGGGAGTTTAGAAGGAATTTCCCCCTAAGCGTAGTGGTAGGCTGGAAAAGACAGAATTGGTCAAAACGACGTAAAAACTATGTCATTGATCAATCTGCACTCGTTTGAAATTAATTATAATAACCCATTCAAATGCTATGAATTTTACCATTTTGAATCTTTAAAATTTACTTTAAAATTTGATTCTATAATGCAGCTGATTCTAATAACCAGTGATCACAGTGAGCGGCAACTAACTGTAATTACGATTCCTTAAACCTAGACTTTTCTGGAAGCTCTGACACTGCAATGAATGACAATCGAGGTGCCCTTGCCCTGGCTTTTATCCCCATGTAATGTGTGCTTGCAATTGCTATATGCTCTGATCGATCGCCCTGCGTATGCGGCGTTGTTCGGGGTATATATCAGCGAGAGGGGGGAAGCAATAGACAGAGAAAAGGGGGCAACAACAATGAATGAAATGAATCACGAGTCGTCCTACCTACGGGAGAGGTAATATAAAAATAAAAAATCTTAGCGAAAAACAAAGCCCATGTATAAGTGGGTAACTTCCTGTACCTGGCCGCAAAACTTACAACAATTCATCGTTAGCCTTTTGCCTCTTAAAAAATTCCTTGTGGTCATATTGTTAACTAAAAAGACGCACTGGAAAAACGCATGGGAACTTTCCCATGTTTGAAACTGTGTGCCAAACCTCGTCAGGTTCTGTCCGAGACCCACTACTCTAATACACTAACGACACTAACGTAGACAGTCGCTGGGAAGTTTCCAATCTTAATGAATTGTTGCAAGCCAATACAACTAAAAGAACGGCACCTGACAAATGATCTTCCCCGTTAATTTAGTGATCCCATTCGAGCTCCTTTTGGCCTGTATGTAGCATTTCACCTGAGTAAAGAACGTTAGCGAAAGACTTTCTTGGCAAACTGCACTCAATCCCATTCCGAAAAAGAGAAGAATCCAAAGAAATTCAAGAAAAAAATAAATTAAAAAAAGCACAAAAATCCTGAAGGAGTTCATTAGCTCAACTCTTAGCGCGTTGCCGACTTCTAACGGTTCTGAGCCCATCACATGTGTCGCCGAAAAACGAAAAACTGTTTTAAACATCTTATGGGCAGCCAAGAGGCCTAGTACTTGACACTACAAAAGAAATGTGAAGGATCTCGGCGCCTTTTGTTAACAGAAAAAAGGAACCTTTTTCTTTTTACAATCTGTATCCTATATTCTTGAATATTCTTGAAGGCTCTTTCCTCTTCGCTGACCAGCTGACAGATTCAACCCCTCGATGCACACCAAGATCGTAGTCCGGAGGGTGAATTTGCCCTCACCCTGACTTGGGCCCTTATAGGAGATGACCGGAAATCACGAATATTCCTCTTGGAGGGGGCGACTAGGCGTCAAAGGTCTGGTCCCATGCGTACAAATGATGACGAGGCTTGATCTAAGACGCCAAAACTTGGAAGGCAACTTTTGCCCGCTTTTGCATCCAACTCGTCATATTGGTTATTCTTAACTTTGCAGACAAAATAGTTAAATTAGGCTGATTGATTGTGACTCACGCTCTGCGACATGTGTGTCTAAGGGGCGAAAAAGTCTCAACTTGAACCGAATGTAGGGGGAAGCTGAAGCATATTGGAGGCGGCATTTCCCTTACGAGTTGAGCGACCATCTGGCTTGGAAACGTTTCTAATAAGCCGAGAAGAGAGCTAGAAGCTTAAGACGGAAAAAAGCGCAGGAAACGTTTCATCAACACTATTCCTAGCAGCGAAACTGGACCTGTTGCGATAATCATAAACGTGACGAATTATCCTGGCTACATTTGCACGGTTTCGCGGTTGAACAAGTTTCTTAACTTGACGAACAGGATCTATGTTGTGATTCAACACCGAACGACGTCTTTTTTAATGACGTCTTTTTATTTTGCGGTTTTTCGCGGGGGCTGGACTAGGAAAATCGGAAAAACCAAGCCCAGACACGAATATTCGGAAGAATTGAGCAAGGTCGCGTTCGGTAATTGAGCTACTTAAGTGTAGGGACCGGCAGGATATAAGCCATCATACAAAATTATCTAGCAAAATGGTTTTTCACATTTTCTTGGAAGAAAAGGGATTTGGAACGGTGGCAGACAAACGTCATTATGACTGCAACTGTATATTACCTTGGATGGTTAAGAAGAAGACGGTAACCGCAAGGACAGCATGAATGCCGCCACGTGCAACTATATTGGCGGAGTATCCGCGTAATCCAGGAGATGTGTAAGACGACGCCATTGTGGCATCCGCACCACCCATCTGCAACTTGGGATGCAAAAGATAAAGAGATGCTGGGCTTCTCTTTTTCCAACACGGTTTTGATTTTCTTTTTCTCTCTTTTTGTAACACACGCTCACAGACACAAAGAAAATATACGGGGTCCCGGAAACCGGTTCCGTGGATGATCAAAGACAGGGGTCTTGGATTTTAACACGACACTGGTGGGTTAAAGCGCTAAAAACAATTGCAATTGCACAGCTCACTGCACTGAATTCAAAGTTCCACGCACTGGAAACCAAACCTACAATAAAAGCACGGGATTATCAATGTGTAGTCGAAAATTTACCAAACTCATGCTCCGAAAACGCTAGTTGTGGCCTCGAGTGGTTCACTAACCAATCGTAAAAAACACATTTTTCCCGCAGCGTTATTTCGGTGGATAAAGAACATCAACAACGACGAAAGGTCCAAAGACGCTTTTTTATAACAGACCAATATAGTTGCGAATGTGGTTTCCGAAACACAAATAAGCTTGAGATTAGTTTAAACATTAAGGCTAAGTACCTCGGAATTGAAGGGTATCCTTTAAATCCGTGGTTCGATACTTTCACTAGACCAAGTTAATGCCACAAAACAAAGGTCCGTACGGAGTAGAAACCGTGCTCAGACTGGAAGCTTGTATGGAAAACAGCAGCAGGCATGGCGGACGACGCCAGGGCGCTGCTGGGGCGGCGATTAGCTTAAACTTCGGCGGGAAGCGCGGGCAATTGAAACGGAAATAGGGGTTTTACGTTAACAAAGCCGCCTCGAGACAAGGGGTGGCAAATGGTGGAAGACTACGAAGGCAAGAAATGCTCAGCATCTCCTCTTTTACTTTACCTTTTCACTCCCCTCCCTATAATAGGGGGAGAGAAAAGCTAGACGTGGGCAAAAAAAGCTAGGACTACCATGAAAATGATCAGACGCTGACATGGAGCGTGTCTAAGAGATAGAAAACCTCTCATCGGACTTCAACCCTTTTTACTTTCTATTGTCTAACGCTCCCTCTTACATCAAGGAAGGCTGGCTGTACTGTACGGCTATTGGGCTATTGCTAAATCCGCTTTTTGCTACTACATCATTTAGGTAGATATTGATCGTTCAAAGTTAAAAGAACACCCCCTCTCTCTCTCGTTCTAATATATTAAGCACGTTTCAGCAACAGTTGCACCTTTTCCCTCTGCTTCGCAACCCTATTTTTAGCTACTGCCGTCTCCTCTGCCTACCAAGCTTCACAGCGACTGTTCTGTTTGGGTAGCTCTAGCATTTGCCAAAATAAATGCTCTCAGTACTCAACTGCTTTTCTTGTGCTTTGTCGGATTACAGTTTTCAAACAAACAGTTTCGAGTAGGAGCCGTTGTTAGACCGCATAGGCCTAGAGAAGAAGGCTGGGAAATAGATACCTCTTCTTTCGTGCATGGCTTAAAACCCGCAGCATGCATCATGTTCTTTCCTGTTCGCTCTAGTATTGCACCACTCTTCGTTTTTCTTGAAACGTTGGTCGGGAAAGTGGGAAGAACTATTGATTGGGCCAGTAAGTCCGCTTTTGTCGGCGTCGCGAGCGTCGCGCGTTCGTCCGGGCGCACGATAGTAACTTTACACGTGACGCCATGAGCCTACAAGGCCTTGCCATACCCTAGCCGTTTTAACTGTACCGCACTAACGGACCAAAGACAGAACGAGAAGCAGTGGGAGAAGGAAAATACCGATAAAACTAGACGCAAAGCAAGAGTCGGAATTCTTGTTACGAACCTTCTATTCCCTTGCCTTTTATTTACTCTTGCCACACTTCTATCCTTTCACTCTATACCCCTATATGCAAATGAAATGCATGACATACCATTTTAAACCGAAAGTTATTAGTCCACTGACTATGCCTCTGACAAGTTATGGAGGTAGTGAGGTACCTACGACAACGCGTAAAATTACCCAAAAGGGGCTGGTACAGTACTGTACAGAGTAGGTGATAGAGTACGCATGGAACCGTGCAGGAAACCAATAATCTTTAAAAGTCTGTGAGCTTGCAATGGAACTCGGTATACCCTATAATAACAAAAAAAGACGTCTTGAAGGAAGGTCTCGACGCGGGCGATGCCGATCGATGATATACGCAAGCACGTAAGATTGAACACATGAACAAGTCCAAGACCGCCCACACCCAGTGAAATAAGATGCAAGGACGGAGATCGAATAAAAAAGGGGAAAACAGGAGGAAATTGACTCTGCTAACGTAATAAGAAAACGCATGAGAAGTATTGTCGTTGTCCAAGAACCAGATACACAGTTGCTTTATATGCGTTGATAGGCGAAGAATACGTTTCGTTTGTGTTAGTTCAACCCAGTGACGAGGTTCATTCCTTTTTGCATCATATCCTACTTCATCCCTCATAAGGTCTCGCAATTTTCCGTTCAGAGCTTCCGCATCCTTCGCGTAAGCTAATGGGAAGGGAAATTTGTCATCAGATGACTCAACAAATCGATATGCGACCTACTACAAATGAAAAATGTATGTACACAGAAGAAAAGAACCGTCCGCTTTATCGTTTAATCTACCACGTAAGGAGCCGTATGAAAGCCACAATGTTTACACTTAACCGTGCATAGACTATACATGTGCTTGAATAAAGTTTGCAAGATATCCGGTCGCTTTGTTCGAAATTGCCCCGAAGGAACTCAAATAACTTTCATAATACAGCAGTGATGGCACCTAGAAGAATTTTTCCGCACTGAAAGAGCTGTTTTAAATTCGGCTGTGACACTTCTAGTAATCTAATATCATTAAGTTACATAAGACTTCAATCTTTAGTCTTTTAAATCACGTGCATGAAAAGGATAATTTTCCAACGAGTCCAAACTTCAGATAGAGATAAAGGGACTCCGGCCTGTTCCTTCACTTAAGCCTGCGGTGTTCTTTCGTTATAGTGGTGTACACTTTTTTCTTTTCTTCTTTTTTCCTGTTGATAGTCGTAGTCCAGTTTTGTCCAGTCAAATAGGGCAGTTGCTAAGCAGTCGTGCTTTCATCCCCTGCCACCATACGTGATACCTCCAAGTAGGTTTCATAATATATTATAAGCTGCTTGGAACCTTTGGTGTCAATATCCTACGCTTAGTTAATGCTAAATACATTATATTGCACCACACCGTAGGCTTAGATAACTTTCATTTCAGCTTTTTCATTTATCGGCAACAAGTATGCAATGACGACTAGATAAGAAGTTACTCTTAACACTTGACCTCGTTTTTTATTTATTTTTTATCTAGGCTTGTAGGTTACTGATCTTGGGATTTGTGCAAAATATGGCAGAAGAAGATGCAATATTACAATGCATTTTGCGACAATTTGTACTGCCCCTTGCATTGGTCCTTGCATTATACTATTTAAAGAAGAAGTACTGGCGTGCTCTGCAAGACATGTAAGTTTGTAATCGTACTTTAGAGCAGGAGTAATGAAAAAACATTATGATAAGAATATTTGCAGTGATATGGGCTCGTATGATGGGTGGGTATCATTCCTCCGTCCATAGTTTGAAGAAAAGTTACTTCGCGTCGTTAGACGACGTCAAATCACACGATAGAGATTTGCGTAACAAAGGGCTTGTTCGCATCTTGGAGATTGGAGCTGGTCCAGGTGAACAAGCCACGTTGATCTCGTAAATATTATCTTCAAGGATAAATTATATTCTCCTCAGGAAACAACTTTGAGTTCTACCCTGCGAATTGCCAACTCAGTGTTTTGGAACCCAATGTCCATTTCGAGCCGCTATTTTACAAACAAATTAAGAAATACCCGAACATAAACTTCAAAAAGTTTTACGTAGCGACTGCTGAGGACATGGCCGAAATTGAAGACAATAGTTTTGACATCGTCGTTTCCTTTTTGGTACTTTGTTCCGTTAACGACATCAAGCAGTCTACAGAAGAAGTTCGTCGCGTTTTGGCACCGGTAAGGAGTTCCGGTTCGAACTACAACCCAAAAGAAACAAAGCAGACACGTCTTAATATTTGAAAAACTTTTTGTCGTTATTCAGGGTGGCAAATTCTATTTTTGGGAACACGTCCATGACAAACCTGGAACATGGCTTCATTTTTTGCAAAACGTGCTTACTTGGACAGTCTGGCCCGCTTTTCTGGGCAACTGCCATCTCAACCGAAACACCGATCACATTATTGAAAAAGTGGGATTCTCTAAAATTGAGCATAAACGCGCGGATGTTCCGGCCATGCCTATTGTGCGAGTTCATACCATGGGCATCGCTACGAAATAAATCAGTGCATGCACATAAAATATCGCATAGATTTAATATCGCTATAAAATGGTATTCCCCTGTATTCGAATTTTTGGCATCGAAGAAAACTACACTTAATTACAATTCTACCAGCCATAATATGTTTGTACCTCTCGAGCCTTTGAGAAAGCGCACGTTACTTACAATATATTGTAATAAATGTTTAAGCTACCCATTTTTTCTTAAAGAACCAAAAGTCTTAGCCCAACAAGACTTTACGGATACGATCTTCACGATCCGAGTCCGAGTCTGTTTCACAATACGCTGGCTGCGTAGAGCAGCGAGGTGAACACAGATACTGGAGAAGCGGAATGCGATATTTGCCACAAAAATCGACAAATTTGATATGCTCAACCCGGTTGTCAAAATACACTCCTAAAAATACCACTTCGTATCAAGTTTCTTATACTTAATGGGTTGCATACCTCTGCATTTGGGGTTGACGCAATGATGCGCACTTCGTAAATACGACACCAGACTTCCGGGCAATTCACCCATCTCTACAGGCAAGCTTTTCATTTTGATAACTCGAGCAGAGAGTTCGAGCAGCGTGGGAGGATTGTAGGTCATATCACGAACAAATCGAACAACCAACGGATTATCCCTTAGACTCAACTACAGGCAGCAGATGAGGGAATTAGAGATTCGTGAACAAATAACAGATTAAATTACCTCCATCAGTCCTTGCAGACTAACAATCTCTGGCGGAAGTGTGGTCAAGTTGTTCTTATGAAGTAGTAACGACCGTAGTCGGTTCAAATTGGCAATGCTCGACGGTAAGTATTCAATCTGGTTCTCGCAAAGTACTAAGGCTTGGAGTGACTTCAAGTACCCCAATTCTGTTGGAATTTCTGTAAGGCGGTTCCCTCCCATGTACAAAACTTGTAGCCTATAGAACAGGATTAGTACAGATGGAAAAAAGTACATACACTGCCTTTACTTGGTGAGGCGGATGATATCATTAGGTACCTCTGTGATTCTGTTTCCGCCAATGTAAAGAAATTTCAGGGATGCTAGTTCCAAAATTTGCTCCGGAATGCGGCTAAAATTGTTGCCACTCAAGTTTAGTTCTTTCAAAGCCGCCATTTGTCCGAAATTTTTGGGAAGACTGTCTTCATTGAGCACATTATTTTTAGCGATCAGAGACGTTAAATTTTGCAAATATAGAATCACTGAAGGGATTGTCGTTAGGTTATTGGAGCTGACATTGAGTATGCGTAAGTTTCTGTACAAGTAGACTGCATCGGGTAAAAGATCTAGCTGATTATGGCACAAAAGAAGAGTTTCGTACGACTCAGCTGACTGTCCTGTTGAACTCTCGCTCTCAGCATCCCTTGGCCTTGGTCCGTCTTCAGAACGAGCCATAACCTGTAAATTGTGTTCCAAAGTGGGCGAGTCTAGCATTAAGTATGATAAATCTAGACATTTGGATCGTGTGACATTGTCGCTGTCACTACTATCTGAAGAATAGGCATACAAAGCCATCGTTTGTACGCAAAACTGAAACTACGCACAATGTTATTATGTCACCACTCCACTCCTCCAGCTCCACAAGTGAAGTATACAACTGATCTCTGGTTCTGTTGCAATGCAAAATGCGAGCCGCGAAACGAACCACGAAACAAGAATAATCGTTTGATCCGAACTTCGGAATGCAACCAACACGACAAAATGACAAGATTTCCCCTACCAATTCATTTTGGAGATCGAGATTAGCACTCACTTAATAAGATACCGTATCTTGAATATGCAACAACCTAATTAAACTCTTTACGGGATAATAACTACAAAATTCTCTAACTTGCATCCCATTTCGCGTTCTCTGATATACGACTTTTAATTTGTTCGTATCATTTTATATTGAGTCCATTCCAAACAACAACTTGAACAAAATTACATACATTTTGCATTACACAAACCGCTGGACATCGAAAACTCAGATGCGGATGAGAAAATGCAAGCTGTTGGGTTTCTCCGGCACGATAAGGAATATTTGCTGCATACGCCGAATAAATATTTGATAGAATTCAGAGAAGCGATTCATTAGAATACAATAAAAAATTTGGGAATACGATCTTTAAAACGTCAAGCTACAATATATAGAACCTGTTCGCGCAGAAAACAATTTCCGCACGAACTGCTTCATTATAAATGCTCTCAATAATTAATACTAGACTCCATGTAAGTTGATCTATATATAGATCAACTTACATGGAGTATCTGTGCGATATCTGTCCGAGATTTTAGTCCCCCCGTGATTTCTAAAAATTTAATCCTGACCGAACAAGTTATAAGCTATGACAGTTTAAGCAGGTCTTGTTTCCTAGCATGAGCCTTGTTTCCTTAAGTCCAACGACCGCTTTATGACACAATACGAGATAACTCTCAGATAACTATAAACTAGAAAACGCTATCGAAGGTGCGACTCTACAAAGCTATCATTAATTTACGACGCACCTATTTGCTTCAGTTTTACACGAGCGTTTTGATGGACTTGGCAGTGCTAATTCGTTCGCTTTGTCTGGGTGCAATACTTCTTTATTGTCACCCAACAGTACGTTAGAACGTTACTGATGTGTATAACTTTTCATACGTTTTTATTATTATTAGGCAGCTCAGGATGTTACGCTATATGAGTACTATGGTTCGCCTACCATTAACTCCGGTCTCGTTCCCAAGCCAGACGGATTCCAGTTAAATGGTCAATCGTTCTGGCTAATGAGCGGTGCAATTCACTATTTCCGGGTTCATCCCTCCTATTGGAGAGATCGTCTCCGCAAACTTAGAGCAGCCGGACTCAACACAGTCGAAACGTACACAAACCCTACAAAAAATGAATCCTGTAATTAAATCGGACATATTTTACTTCCCAGATACATTCCATTCAATCTACACGCGCCGCAGAAAGGAGTATTCGATTTCGGCCAGGGAAGCAATGATATGTCTGCGTTCCTGGACATAGACCAGTTCATCCGCCTTGCCAAAGAGGAAGATTTGTTCGTTATTATCCGCCCAAGTCCCTACATTTGCGCCGAATGGGAATTCGGTGGCCTTCCAAGGTTTTCAGACAAATTCACTTAGATCGCTCGTAATATACTTTAAGTTAAATTAGCTGGCTTCTACGAGATCCAACGATGAAAGTTCGCACGTCCTATCCAGGATACATGGAAGCCGTAAAAGAATACTTCGACCAACTTCTGCCCATCTTCGTTCCACATCAATTCCAGAATAACGGTTCCATCATTGCTTTCCAAGTAAACTAAGCGAGTGTTAAACCAGCAAGTATCTTTAAAGCTACACAACAGTTTTTGTTAGATTGAAAACGAGTACGGACATTTCGGCTATGATGATCAGCCAAGGGATAAGGAGTACTTGCTTCAACTGAAGCAAATCATGGAGGAAAACGGTTTAAAAGAAATGTTTTTCACTTCCGATACTCCGAGCCAAACATTTGACTGGGGTTCACTTCCGGGCGTCTTGCAAACCGCCAACTTTGGAAGCGGGACTGACCCTGAGAGCGAATTCCAAGAACTCGACAAATTGCAAGTCGGAATGCCTCGCATGGTGGCAGAATTCTGGACGGGTTGGTTTGATCACTGGTTGGAGCCCGTTCATGAAACCAGAAGTGTTGAAAGTAATTTTCACACACCACATAACCCTTTTCAAGCTTAAATTTGCATAACAGGCTTTGCTAACACGCTGGAGAAAATCTTTCAGTACAACGCATCCGTGAATCTCTACATGTTCCACGGAGGAACAAGCTTTGGCTTCCTGAATGGAGCCAACAAACTCCCAGTGTTCCCTCAGTACGTTGCCGACGTCAGCAGTTACGGTACATTTGCTCAGAGTAGACATTAAAAATGAAATGAGACCCTTTCACGGCTTCTCTGGCTACCTAGATTATGACGCGCCACTAAGTGAAGCCGGCGATTACACGGAAAAATATTTCGCTCTCAAGGACCTCGTTGAGAAATACCAGCCCGTAAAAACCATAACTCCCCCTATGCCTGATGAAACTACCAAAGTGGCGTATGCTGACATAGCGCTTAACCAGTATCTTCTTCTTGACAGCGCGTTAAGCCAAAATGTTGGACAAACAACGTGAAGCCGATCCAAAACTTGTCTGATAACTCGGTTTTTATCTCAGGTCCCCATCACCACGTCTCAAACGGTTCTAGCTATGGAAGATCTGCCTATCAATGATAACAATGGGCAAAGTTACGGTTACGTGCTTTACCGTAAGGAAGATGTTTCATTGCTTGATTCGTCCAAGTTGACAATCCGAGGTCACGTCCAAGACTTGGCTTTGGTTCGCGTGAACGAAGATACGGTAACAAAGCCGTTTAACAACGTTCTCCAAATCGAAGGCTTTGGATACTGGATACAAAAGTAATTTAACTAGAAACAAGAAAATGATGCACGAATTATACTGTTCAATGGCGACGGTTCCGCAGTGATGCTACTCTGCATATCAAAGGACGAGCCGGTACACAAAGGCTGGACATCATGGTAGAAAACATGGGGAGAAGTAACTTTGGCCAGCCACACTACTTTCTCCAAAAGAAAGGTCTCTGGCAAGGACCAGTACTCTTGGACGATCAAGAGCTGGAAAACTGGGCTATCTACGCCCTGGAACTAAAGAATTCGTGGGTTAAAAAGTAAATAAATTCTAAATTACTTTCAAACGTTTGGACGGTGAACTTTTCCTTCTTTAGTCTGAATGGCTGGGCTTTCGACGGCGAGCCAACGGCTCCCCTCTTCTTATTAGGAATCTTGCACATCACCGGTACCCCCACTGACACATTTATAAACACCGAAGGTCTAGGCCGCGGAGTTATTTTCGTCAATGGGTTTAACATTGGGCGCTTTTCTTCCGTTGGTCCTACCCAAAGCCTTTACGTCCCAGCTCCACTCCTACGCAGCGGAGACAACAAAGTATAACCTTGAGTACATAACCTTGTAACACTTCTTTAGAAAGATCTTTGTTAACTTGACAGATCGTGGTATTTGACATGTTCCACGTATCCACAACTCTCAAGTTCAGTGACAAACCGTTACTGGGCCCTACTATTGATAGAAACGATACTTCGACGGTCTCTCCAGCCTCTACAAAAGAAACCGTACCAACTTCCAGCAGGACCTCGTCTAGTAGCGCTACATCTTCCGTTCCCATCACAAGTACTTGGACCGAAAACCCGACGACAACTGCAACACCTTCTCCTGATTCTTCGACCGAAAACTCGGTGACGACAACTGGAAGTCCAGTTCTCACAACTCCTGGCTCGTCCCCTAATCAGAAGGAATTAGCGCAAATTCTTATATTCTTGACTTGGTTTACCGTTCTAATTAATCTCCGCTATTAACGTAGCCAATCTATAAAGAACCTAAGAAAACGGTGGAAACACGGTTTACATTAGGAAAGAATGAAGAACGCAGTATACATCTTTTTTTTCTTTTTGGGTCAGGGCAACTTGTTGATTTTTCTCTTTACATCTTGTTTTTGTATTTTTACTTAAAACATAAATCTCTGCAGGGAGAGCCTGGGCTAAAACGCGGGACAAACCAAAGAAGTGGACACAAGGAAGGGGCGGACAACAACCTCTACCATTGAATTTTTCTTGAAGTTTTTCTTCATAATAGCAGCACGCCGACATAGACGAGGAAAGTTCAGAGTAAGGGGAAAGGAGAAAAGAATTGTGTGTGAGCCGGGCTGCTGCTTAACGGGCGTCTCCAAACAAACCCCGTTAAGTTTCATCAACGTAAAGAGCAAGATAAAGGACGCGTGGTCTGTTATGCGTGTTTTTGTCTACTTCGGTAGAGATATACGATTTTCTAGCGCAGAGGGGAAGGAAAATTCAAGTAGGGAGTAGTGTAGTAGAAGCGAATTAGAGCAGTTATACTTCACAATGCAAAAACAAACTAAAAATAGTGCATGGCCCAAATTCAGGTTTGTATCTTTTTCTTTAGCTCACTAATCGCTTTTTTTGTTATTTGCCGAACTGCGTACGCATTACTGTAAATTCTGTGATCTGGGGAACACTTCCAAATCAACATTCACTCCTTAGGTTTTCCCCACCCCTCAAAGCCTGTCACTGTAAACTTTCAATTCTCCCCACTTCACATACGCCCTTGGTTACATCCCGCCATTAGTTAATTGAACCGGATAGGCTAACTGGTCTAAACACTCGCGGTACATACAGAAACATAATATTTCCTCCAGTGGGAAAGAATTTCGAGGAAGAAATGGGCGGGGGTGGATAGTGGATAGGGGAGGACAAAAGCAGAGCTTAAATTTTTCCTTTTTTTCAGACAAAAAGAGATTGTTAAAATCGTTCTCAACAACCTCTGTACCCTTGGCAAAAAATTCTTAGGTGTAAACAACAGCATGGGTAGGACTTTTTTCCCCACAAGACAAAAAAAGAGGATCGACAAAAGAGGAGAGGGAAAAAAAGGTACCAGCGTTTCGTTTTTTAAATACAGCGACTGTCAATGCCAACTACAATACTACTTCATGAATGCGTAAATCGTTACACCTGCAGTTGGCGCTCTAAGAAAATCTAAACTTCTAATCGTGGAGATGAAGGTTGAAGGGGAGTGAGGGCGGGCAAGTAGGAAGAAAAGGAAGTATCAGCTTCAAGACAACCCTATCATACAATGACCAACGAACGAGCAAAAAAACCAATCAGCTGAAAATGGACCGATCAGTCGAATCTTCATCAACGCTTACATTTGAATTTCATACTCGACAAATGTTTCGTTTTGTCTTCTGCCACCAAGCAACACGGCGGCGTCAAGAGAAAATTAAACAGAACAAAGACAGGGGAAATGGAGAGAGAGAGGGAGGGGAAACATAGTTCCGATTGGGTACTATTTAGCATGCAAAGACGTGACTTGTCGTCAGAAATCCTGGGGGGGGGGACGGGGAGGAAAGGGGTCAACTATTTACAAAACTCCACGATATTTCTTTTCTCTTGTTTGTTTGTTTTTTTACTTTCTTTCTTACTGTTCCTAAAGTTAACGGTCAACCCTCACCCCCTAACTCGTTCAACTCGTTTGCAGAGCAAAATCCTACATACTGTCCCATCTACATTGACATGAGGTTATGACCACGACGCTACAGTGAAGAAAACAAGGTGGGAGGCGTGTTTGGGAGAGCAAAACTGCATTAATTTCCGTAAAGATGACGAAGAAATGCGAAGAAATTGGCTAGCCTGGTAAACTCCGGCAGCATTTTTTTCTTCTCTTGCTCATGCTTCAACTTGACAATGCTCGGCGGCTGGCCGAACCTATTTTTTTGAAATTTTCGTAGCCTCGGGCACTCGTTTTGCAGCACTACAGCGTGAAAACATCTAGCGCAATAACTACTGTTTAACTGGTTCAAATCTGAAGTTGAAATAAAAAGGCAGGCCAAAAAGCTGCTACGGATCAAGTATCTATACAATCTCTTTCTTTGTCAACACTCCTTGCACGATTCCCCCGGACAGGTCCATTTCGCGCTTTTTCTGGCAAATTGTAAACCAGACAATAAAAAGGGGCTCCACGGACACGAGACTTGACAATTTTGTTCTCTTTTTTACCACCAGGTGTGTTCTTGCGAGAAGCCAATGCAAAATCAAGAGATATTTAGTTACTTAAGTGTTCTTTCTTGTTGGTTTTTCGTTTCTTTTTTGGTAAACGGTGCAAAGAGCAAAAGAGCGAGACTATAAGTAAACTTAAGAAAGAAATTTTTTTAACTTTTTTAAACTGTTTTTGTTCCCTAATGCGTCGTGTCAAATTTTTTTAGGCTAACAAAGTTATGTTACATTTAAATGTGATTCACGTTGTCACTAACCCGAAGACAATCAATTATCTTGTCCGTGTCCCTGTCGCAACCAAACGCTCCCAAGACTCCAGTTTTCTAACTACGCTTTTTGTTTCTTTTATCTGTCATTTTTTTCAGTAGCTCGCAGCTTCAAATGTCCAATACTAGATACACTGCCTTAGTCTTTCTGTTTCTCAAACGCTTCTTCTGTCGCGGGTTAAACTTCTCGAAATCGAAGCGTGCTTCACGCTGATGCACCCGCCCCAGCTCCAAGTGTTTCCCCGCCTCCTCCATTACTTCCTTCACCATCTCCCCCGGCGTTGGCCACGCCAACGCTGCTATTACCACTGCCACTTCCGCTGGCGCCAGAGCCACTTGCGCTTCCTTCACCAGGAACAGCACTGGATCCACTAATGGCTCCACCAGCTCGCACATGTGGTGGGATGAGAACCGAATTCAACGCTGGCTGGATTTTTGACTCTGCAACAAGAAAATAAATAAATAATTATACAAAATAAACGTAATTCAATCTAAGTATAATATATTTTAATCCAAGATTCCAGAGTACTTTTCCCCCCCTGTTCAGCAGTGTTCTGGATTTTACAAGAAAGTTCTGATCCGATCCGATCATTTGGTCGGATCTGATCTGGATCTTTTCAGATCCGGATCGAGCTTTTTCGAAGTTTTGCAATATGTTATCGGATCAGATCTACAGAAGTTGACGAGTGATCGAAAAATGATCTAAGATCCGAAAAAATAGATCCGGAACACAACTTACCGAACAATACTTACATTGCCTAAGCTCTTCCGAGTATTACTGAGTAGTTTGAAGTCGAACATTCTGTATGCACTAACTTACCGGCTTCTGTGAAGTTGAACAGAGGAGGTAATTCCCGTCCACCAGGCAGCCGGGTAAGGGGATCCCTTAGTTCGTCAAAGAAGGCATGAGCACAAGCCTCCAACGGGGAAATACGTGCACTGGGCGTGTATTCCAGGAGCCGCGACACCAAGTCAATGGCTTCAAGTGGTGTGCGGGCGCGGAATACCTGAAAACAGCGGAAAACGAGGCTTTTTAACTACTTTGCAATAAAAACTTCCTACGTATCACAATAGTAATAATAAAAAAAGTTATGCATGCATAGGAATAAAAGCGCCCCTACGCTACCCGAAAAAGGACTATCAGATGGGGGGAGACTTTCCGGCCACAGTCTAACTGGCAATTGCAAACGTGCTTGGCATGCTCATTGGGTTAGTTGCATGGTATTGAATTCACACGAGGTTTTTCCAAAATAAAAAAGGAGGGACTGGTATGCTTATGCCGTTTCCAAAATTAAAACGCTAACCCTTCCTGTTAGTACAGAGAGAGAAGAAGGGTCAATAACACGCCTCTTTCCTCTATGCACTTACATGAATTTGCTGGTGCCCTTTTCCCACTGTAATTTTTTCGAGCATTTGCTGCAAGAAAGTGCCCAAGTTGTGTCGAATTCGTACGCAATTGCGGTAAATGCAACAAGAGTTTCGTTTTACGTTCATTCGATCAAAGCAACAAAAAACAGGGAATAGAAAAGAAAAGGAGAAAAACAACATGAAAATCAATTATTCCTTGAATCCCTGGCTCAATAACAAAATACCATCCAAGTGACCCCAAAACTTGGACCCTTTCTTACGTTACAAGCGAAAAAAAAGACTTTTCGAACCGCAAGAACAAAACGAAAAGATAAAAAAGAACAAAATGGCCCCAAAGCCGAGAGGATTGGTTATAAACGACTGGCTTTACCTTTTGCCAAGGGTGAGCCTTAATTTGAGGAAATTTGAATTCCGTATAATTGGGATTCATTTCCCGTATCTGTTCCCGGGTGGGCGTGCCCAATACTTTGATAATCTCCACCAGTTGGTCAACACCAGAATCGCCTGGGAAGATGGGCTGGCCTAACAAAAGCTCAGCCAAAACACAACCAGCACTCCATACATCTAAACACAGCCGATTGAAAGGTTAAAGTGAGTCGAAAACTTCAATTTTCCGAATGTGTACCTATATTTGTGGTGTAATCGGTGGCTCCGAAGATGAGTTCAGGTGCCCGGTAGTACCTCGAGCAGATATATGACACGTTGGGCTCGCCTTGTATCAAATGCTTGGCACTCCCGAAGTCGCACAGCTTTAAAACACCAGATTCAGGGTCCAAGAGTAAGTTTTGAGGTTTGATATCTCGATGACAAATGCCTAACGAGTGAATGTAGGCCAGACTGCGAAACAACTGGTACATGTACAACTGCAAAAGAGAAAAGAGAAATCATACACAGTTTAACAATGATTAAGCACCACTAATCCATCTTTTTCCTCCAAATCTTTCAATTCAATAGATCTTACCTTGATGAAACTAATGGGGATCGTTTGTTTGGATTTGCTGTAATGCCTGGCCACTTTGTACACAGTTTCGGGGATATACTCAAGGACCAAGTTGAGAAAGACTTCATCCTTCTGTTTTAAAAAAGAAATATAAAAAATATATTAAAAAAATAAAGCAAAAATAATGGTAAAGAATGTATAGAATGTAACGTGAAAAAAATTCCTAGAAGCGGAAACAATTCCCCTCAAGTACACGAATTTGGGTGCACGCCCAACTTACTTTTTCTCCGCTTGAATAAAAGAAGTATTTGAGTTTAACAATATTGCAATGCTCCAATCGTCGCATAATCTGAAGTTCACGATTCTTGAAACGTTTGTCTTGCAGTACTTTCTTAATGGCCACCAACTCGCCAGTATCGCATAGCTTGGCTTGGTACACAACACCAAAACTGCCATTGCCAATCACCTTAGCGTCCATATATGACACTTCCTGAGGTCGGTCCGGGCCGGGGCCGGGAGTCGCCACGACCGTCGTAATCTTGTTACCATCTTTACCTAAAAAATTGTACAAAAAATACAAAATTATTGCACCACTGTCTTAACTCGAGATTCCGTGGATGTATATACGATCCGGAACAAGATGTCCCAATCTTTTCACTTCTAACTTCTAAGCCAGTCTGAAAAAGCCCATTGCAGCAAATGCTCGTTACCTAGACAACCACTCTCAACTCTTTCAATTTAGCATTCTATGCTTGCTTGATTCCAACTTTTTTCCCTTTTACTATTCTGGGAGGATATAAAGTATGTTTTAAAACCCCTTCGCTCGCTCCTCTGCTTCATTGCTAGGCATAACTTGTCTTCCTCTTACTTTCCATGCTCTTTAGTTTCCAAGCCTAAGCCAATGCCATGGTTGCCATAAAAGCACTTTTTTTACTCTATTTTTAGGGCAAAAAACTGTCCTATTGTTCACTAACCTTGGCCATCGATTTCGCCAGAATGACATAATCTTTTCCCTCATTTCACCCCAGTTCCAAGGAACTCTCTGGACCAGCTTATCTCGCTTAACCTTTTCAATCTTTCTGTGTCGTTCTCGGTGTTTTCGTCTCCAGGACTTTGCTGGCAGAAGCCAACGCAGCGCCTATGCTCCGTGCCAGTGCAGCTATCTTGACCATGAACCTAAATTTAGGCTGCGAGGAGCGATCATTTCCACTGCCTCCTTCTTCGTACCCTGAAACCGCGCTTTTCACCGTTCCTCGTTGCCACAAACACCCCGTCAACGGGTTGGTAAATCTCGAAAGGGATATAAACAAAGCCCAGCTCCCACGCTACCTCTGCATACAACCCGGTCTATACAGCGGAATTTGTTTTGAGTATCGCAATATCTCTCTTTCTCCCACTCTGGTTTTCGCGCCAATTGTTTACACTGCACTGAATGAACAGAATAAACCAGATTCAAGGTAAAGACCTCAGGGGACGCAAAAAGCTTACAGAGATGGTGTTTGAACTGCTGGTAAATGCGCTTAATTTTGTCGAATCCGTACACGTATTCCAAAGAAGGATCCCGAAGACGGTCTTTGGCACATATGGGCAGTAATTGTTCAGTGGGGACGACGAAATCCTTGGTCGTAACACAATCACCCGGTTCACACGCTGCAAGGACAACTGGTGCAGCAGTGAGCGGCTGCTCTGGGATGACAAGGAATCGCTGGGAGGGTCGGCACGACACGTGGGCGTTGCGGACTCTACGCCTCAGCTCAGATTCAGAGTAACTGTTATACCTCTCGCGTTCGTAGCCCAGCAATTCGGTGGCTGTTGCTACTGCTCTCACCGATGCTGTGGAAACAACAGCACCAAGCGCTTCCTGCACTCCGGAAGTCGTCGACTTGGATTTGCTCGCTTGCAGCTCTGGTACCGTTAACACAGTCACAACGGCTCGCGCCAGTGGGCGGGGTTCAGCAAGGGCGACTGGGACTTTCAAAACCGTCTTCTCCGATTCGTAGGCCTTCAAATGAGCTTTGATCCGAGCGATCTTCTTGCCCACCCCACATTTAGGAAGCCACCTAACTTTACCGTTGCTCTTGGGTGCTTGCGTGGGTGTTTCCAACTCGGGTCGATGCGAGTCGATGGCCATTGTTTGTACCAACTTTTTACTTAATTGCTTCCCATTTCAAGATCCATATATTGTCCGCATAAGGAGAGCAAAAATAGAACAAAAATAAATCAGGAGACGAGCTTGTTTTTGACTTTTTGTTTTCGATTATGAGTTTGGCAACAGTATTGCTCACGAATAAAAAAAAAGAGTTGGGGGCCCTGAGCACGAAGAATCACACGTTAGAAGAGGCAGAAATTTCGAGCTCCGGACTCTCCCTCACTCCAAAGCCAACTGAAACTCGAGACAGAAACCCCCCATTCTTCTCCTTTCTTCCTCAAGCCGCATCTTCTCGACTTGGTACACTTGAAACCTCATTTGCATGACACGTAGTTTCACCTCGGTGTCCAAGTTGCCATCCACACATAAAAAAAATATTAAAAAAATTATTCCCCGTTTACTGCAGCGCGGGTATTTTCCCGCGTTTATTCCGCGATTAGTTCACCCATCCTTTTTCGTCCCTGGCTAAACTGAAAACTTCCAAGTGTTGACTCCCTTTCGTTTCACGTGATCACGCAGTGCTTTCTGGCTGGGACCGCCACCGAAAATAAGGCCAAATGACGACGTCAACGACGTCCCCACAAAACCTTTACCTCCAAAGATGTCCTACCCATAAAAACCCCGCCTTTTTTTGCTGACGTAATCGTTCTTAACGCAAAACAGCCGCAGACTTGGCCAAAGAGTTCTTCCTCAGTCCTTCAAAAGTTCGCAAGGCTAAAAAAAACAGACAAAAAGTTACTTCTGCCAGCGCCGCCAACTTCGTTTGCCATTTGTTTCCAAAAGCAACTCTGCGGGGGGGCGTGAGGCGTGGCCAAGACACAAAAGAAGCATGAAAAAGCTTCGCTGGCGACCGAGATGGAGTTAAGTAACTTTGCTGCTGGTTGCAACACGTGTCCATCAACGTTTACTAATCTCTGTACTCTTGGCAGATATGAGCCACCTTAGGCACGTCGTACGGTAGCGAGGTTCGGCCGCTTTTTCTCCACTTTTAACTATCTAAACGATCTTTTAAATTTCCCTAGGGGACCCTGGCTACTGTGTTCGCTCTAATGAATGTGATGCTGCCAAGATCACCCGAGAATATTAAACAACTTATAGCCATAAAGAAAAAAAAACTTTACACCCTAAACAACGTAACAGAATTACAAAATGGGGATGAAGGTAAACGTCGAGAAAGGGAAGTGCCGAATATACTTCAAAAGCCTAATTATAGCCCAGCAGGCCACGGGCCATTTGCCATGTAGGCCATACGATTTCATTAAGACAACCGAAGGAAAAGAAAAACAAAATGTACCTGAAGAACAAGAAAAATGCCAAAATTTCAAAGTTTTCCGTCAACAAAACGATGATGCATACAGTGCCTAATCCTCAAAAATGTCGGTATTTTCTCTATTCTCTGTCGAATACCTGCTGCCACTTACACGCGCTCTGTTGCTCACGGGACGCACTTGACTAAAAGATCCGATCCGGTTCTTTTGCACTGCACTGCAGAGTTTTACCCTTTCATGGCATGTAAACCATCATAACAAAAAGGAACAAAAACAGGAAAAAGAGCCATAGAACCTTGTCACACCTAATGCTTCTTAAATTACTGTCCTTTCCCAACAGCAGCCATGCTAAAAATATACTCGCACACTGTGAACTCTCCAAACGTAACAAATAACGCAAACCGACGAGTTCAAGTTGGTGCCACTGCATAGCAAATTGCCATCCATCACATTTACCGAAAGCCCTCCAGCGTATCACGCCAACCCGAAAAAATGACTTAAAAAAGCAAACTGCGGTGCAAATGACAAGATTTTGGAAAAGCACCATGGCTTCCATTAATTTTCTTTTTTTATTTCGCCCCACCCTCCGAATGGAGAAAACTGACAGCGAATGGCATCTAAGTTCAGAACTGAACATGCGTATGTTCAATTCCGAACTTAGATGCCATTACAAAGTAAGCCCCATCCCATTTTAAATTGAAATGTCGATTTTGATTTGATTAGGCCAAGTTGGGTGCAATCAGAGACACATCTGGGACCTAGATCTCACAAAGTTTGTTCCTTGTTCGCGAAGAAATAACCTTTGTGCTCAGGTGTGGCATCTGAACCCGAACCCTCGACCTGCCCCCTTTTTCGGTCGAACCCTCTTTCGCCCAGCCCCGCACCGTCCCCAATCAATAATCGATCCAGGTACAGCATACAAAGAACAAACGCATGCAACCGACAATCAGCCAGGAACCTGCGGAAAATACCACGTGAAAACCTGGACGAGTCCTTTTTGTTTCCCCGAGATGGGCAATGTTTAGTACACATTAGTATGGCCCTAACAACTACATAGTGCCCCGAGCAAAAGAGAAAAATCAATGCATCCTTCAATCGGTGGCCGCCCACAAATAATTAAGATGTTTCGCAAGGCGTCAGGACAACAATACCGAACGAAAGGGAAGCCTTGCCAGAGCCAACACATGTTTTGACACCCAATCAAAAGTAAGGTGCCGTATAAGGCGTCCAGTGCAAGCTATTTTAGGAATCTTGGCCTCAAAAACACTCGACTTGAGAACTCGCGTTCTTCGTTCCTGGCTCTGTTACCTTGCGTACATGCATGGGGTCTTTGGAGATAATAGATTTTTCTTTTTTGGTCCTTTAGTTGCGTTAGTAACCACGTCCCTAATAAAAGCAGAGCTCCCTCCCACCCCTTACAACCAAAGACACGGAATACGGAACAGAATAAGTCGCCGGATCAAGAGCAACCACTCAACCGGTTGCCTTGCTTATTCAGTACGTTATCTTCAAGACAAGCCGGAGCAAGTCCGGTCGTCACCGCGTGATTTAGGAAGAAAACGTCCGTAGTTTTTTCCCGGACCTAGCAGTACTTGTTAAATTAGATTTGTCCGGTTTGGGAAAGGCGATATTCCTTGTTGCTTTAACGACTAGACTTGTCGGGGGAGTGTCTTTTTCCTCCTGATAAGAATACTTGAAGAGGCACCACCAAACAGTGCAAGACAGTGAAAGCCAAAACGCTACAAAGCTCTTCCTTTTGCGAAAGATCGATATCTTTATGTATAATCAAACATGGCGAACCTGCTCTAGGAGAACCAGCCGAGCGAATAGAATCCTGAGGACGATGTGTTGGAAGGATTTTTTTTAATGGCCTACATATCTAAGACCTTTTCTAAAGGACTCGCGCTTCCTATTTACAACTTCAATTTCTTTGCTTGGGGTTAAAATGGGAACATTAAAAAAATTGAGACAAAACGAGAATTCTTTATAATTTAATTAGTTTGGAGGAAGAGGGAGCTCTTGGGACCCGAAGTCGTGAAGTATTACGGCCCTCTTGAGAATCAGTCAATGAAAGCACTGAATAACAGCTGTTGCTTCTAATTACATGAAGTCCTTTGCTGGAGTAGGGTAATTAATCGAGCATCCAATGCACAAGGGGTTTCCCCGAAGGTGACCATCGCTGGGTAAAGAAAACTGGAATGGGAACCGTCAGTAGCTTTCCGCGCAAAAAATAAAAATAAAATAAATAAAAAATGAAAATTAAGAAAAATGTAAGAAAAGTTTTCTGAAATTTGGGGAAATGACATTAAATCTAATTGGTTTTCAGTAGAGGGGCAATGGGAGGATCAATAATTTTGGAAGCAACACAAGCTCATTTGGGCAGGTCGTGCCTAAACGTCATGACGTCATCAAAGCGCTCAATACACCTGACCTGAGGAAGAGAACCTGATGGGCGAGTTTGTGAGGGTTTCCGGAATGATGTTGAATGGCAACGTGCTCTGCTTCCATAAAGTAGTCATACTAATCTGCACGGAATAGATCAATGCTATAAACTAACGCTGGTAAAGAAAAAAGCTGAACCGTATCTGATGAATGAAGGACTTTCTTTTTCTTGCTGCTGCAGAAGGCTTTTTCAGCTTGGGTTTTAAAGTTCAGAGACTGGAACATAGAGAAACATTAGACGAACATCACAAATCACTTTCATTTGGAAGAATGGAGGTTAGTTAAGTCGCCAAAAGCCCAGCTTGCAATATATACTTCAACCAAGATTAAGTTTACTCGTATCCATGTTCCTTCTTTCTTCTTTTGGGAGAAGACATAAAGCACTCTCGACGATAACGAAGACAATCTACTGCATATCCACGAACTGGAACCAACGTAACGGGTAAGAAGAACTTCCGAGAATAGCTTGAACCTTCACAATCAAGACTAAGTGGGTCCTGTTTCCTCAGAAGCTTTATGTCTGTGGTAGACCATGTAAACTCAAGGTGCTCGGGTTCCTAATTTACTTGGAATTATGCGTTCCTTGGTTCAAGCTTGTAATATGCAGTAGGCAATAGCAACATCTATGGTGCATGGAACATGGATACGACAGCTTCTTCTTGGTTGCTATGGTGGTTACTAGGTCAAAAGACACGGATTACTAATAAGGCTTTAAATGAGTTTTTAAAGCCTTTTCTTTTATCTCATTTCAAAGGGAGCTTTAGGTTTTCACAAACTTACTACTAATCTTCATTCCTCCAAAAGGCGGATTCAAAGCCGTTTTGGCACCTTCAGCAAACGAGGTTGTCCTAGGTCTTCCGCTCATCTTTTATGAAAACTAATAAGTAGATCAGTTTTTGCAAAGGAGGACCACTATGGCATTGTAATTTGGTCCTTTCCGTTGACAGGCTCATGAGCGTAGGCTAAATGAAGAGAACACGGTCAACACTGGAGTGAATAAGACCAAGCAAATTATCTAGCCACAAATCCACATCCCAAGATCTAAGCTGTGATTATTAAATTTCGATAAGGAAAAGAAGTCAGAATTGCCACGCACGTCTCAGACTCCTGTCCTGTCACACTTTTCTATCAGTTTTTAGGCCTGGGCGAACCTAGACCTACCCCTCCTAACCAATTTGGTTTGACTAGCACCACTTATTCACTCATTTCACTATGAATGCCATACGTCACTATGCTTCTCCATTCCAATTTCACCCCAGTAAACTCACGGAAAAGTATCTAAATTTCGCTGTACAGCCTACCTTAGTTCACACTTGCAACGCTAGCTACGGCCTCCTGTCCTGGACACTTGACTTGCAGTTTAGCCAGAGCGTAGTCGATTCAACCAATACCAGACGGGCTTACAAAGGGACCATGGCTTCCTTATGACGACATTGACGTTCTATGTATATCCCAATAGTCTTACCAGATGGCAGGAGCAGCCTGAACTTAAGAGAAAATTAAGACCACGTGATTTAACCCGGGGGGAAAATAAAAACTCTTTCTTCCAAATATGCATTGTAGCAGAGCAGTTTCCATTTGTTGTATTTGTAAAGTCTAAAGTTGAGTAACGTAATACACATTTGTGCCCAAGTTAAGAAAAGCTCGCTAAATGACTGTCAGTCCGATAGTCGCTTCCTGAATTGAAAGTCTTCGCCGACATCAACAACATTCCGCGTAATTTGACAACACAGTCAAAATATTACCATATATGATTACATTAGAATGTAAGATTTTGAGAATTCAGCAGAAATATCGCATCCAGACTCCAAGGTCCGCTTTGACAACTGGCTTTGCAGGTAATTTTACAATTAGAGTACCTGTGTGCCCTCTAATTTTTTTGCGGTTAGCAGAAATAAGGGAAAACTAACGGGAAATACCACGTGACGAGACGAGAAGAGACGTGGAAATAAATACAGGTAATTTTTGTATTTGCCGTCCAAAAACACCTGCTCAATCAACGCAGTATATAGGTGACTTCGCTTTGCAGGAGGCTAACATAAGAGACGTCACAACGAATAGGAAAGAGCCGGACGCAGTACAGAAACGCACGATATTTGAAACTATAAATCTAGCTGTGTATCACCAGATCTGCCGTGAAAGTAGACGTGCTAGTAAGTTAGTTATCATTTTTATCTATAGCATCAGTTATCTCACGCAAATAACAGAACTACATTATCTGACAGGGATACTTTATCAGTCGTTTTTTGGAGGGTCGTACTGTTACTGATTTTGCTCTCGCAAATTTATTTACTGTCAGAGTGGTCATGCCAGACCATCAGTTAACTTAGTTCAGACGTGCTACCGTTTTTACTCGTTTGGTTTAATAAAATTACAATGCGTTTACTTGCCAATTTAATGTTCTTCTGTTTCCCTGCTTTGATATGGGTGGGTTTTTAGTCCTTACTACAGCTTATTATTAGTAATGATATATATCTCAGGTTAAAAACTGTAGTCGTGGGTTGTTAATTCTTTTTAGGTTGTCCTTTACAAGGTAAACATTAAAAGTAGACAAGAATGGGTCTTTTGTCATCTGCGCAGCTAAAACCTGGATTCCGGTTCATCTGTGGGTCTACTTATCGTTCATGTATATTTGGGATTCTTTTAGTCTTGATTCAAGTGATACTTTACAAAAAGATCACAGCTGCACCACAAGCTCCGCGCTTTCAATCGCTTCTAAAGGTAAAACAAAAAACGCTTCAACCTGGGTTTAGCGATTGCACGGGTAATTTCGGTTCTTCTCCGTGAGATTGGGTATTGCACGGGACTCATAGTAACACTTCTGAAACAGCTGTCGTCATCGATACGTCACTTTCATCGAAATAATTAAAAAGATAATTTGGCCACTTAAACTCATTTATCGATGACTTTTTCCCAGGGCATGGAGCAAGGAGAAGCACCTACGTGGTACGAGTATTACACTGGCGATGGTATCAAATCTGGATTGGTTCCTACCGATCAGGTATATATTATATTTATTTTAACCGACGTACTCTTAACGATACTCTTAATTAGGGCTTTATGCTTAACGCTAAACCCATCTGGATTATGAGCGGAACTCTTCATTACTTCCGAGTACACCCGGATATCTGGAAGGACCGCCTCCTTCGATTACGCGCCGCAGGCCTGAATGCCGTAGAAACGTATGCATATTGGAGTGAAATGAAAACTACGTTACGTATGGAATAATGTTAACTTTATTTTCAGGTACGTTCCCTGGAACTTGCATAACCCCAACCCAGGCGTATTTGATTTCGGTGAGGGAGGGAACGATATGTCGCCGTTTCTGGACGTAGTAAACTTTCTAAAAGCGGCACGCGAGCTGGATCTCTTTGTGATTTTCAGACCTGGTCCTTTCATTTGCGCCGAGTGGGAATTTGGTGGCTTACCCAGGTAACATTCATAGCGAACTATCCGGAAAATCAAGGGATCGTGACAACTTTTGCTGCAAATTAGTTGGCTGCTACGAGACCACAGCATGCAAGTGAGGACGTCATACGCCCCCTACCTGGCATACGTCCGAGCGTTTTTTGAAAAGCTTATGCCGTTAGTCAAGGATTACCAGTTTGACCGGACTGGCGGCCCCGTTATTGCAGTGCAGGTATAGTATGCCTGACTCTTATAGCGCGTTCCACTGGCTGCACTGGTGCAATATTTTTGGCACTCAGTGTGTCAGTCATGCAAATCTTAACCCACTGTACACACACTGAATGCGAAAAATATTGCACCAGTGGAACGTGGTATTACACTCGTATAGTGCTGAAATGGGCAGGAAGAGAAAATGGAAAGAATGCAATGGTAAAGTTTCTAATTATGGATTTTGTCTAGATTGAAAACGAATACGGTGCCTTTGGATACGATGACGCACCACGTGATAAAGCGTACCTGCAATGGCTCATGGATCTGCACAAGGAACTGGGCATCACGAGTATGTTCTTTACGTCAGATTCCCCAACCAGTACCAAGGACTGGGGCGCCATTCCTGGAGGTAAGCTATAAATAAAACGCCTCGATAAGTGGAAAAGTCACCTGATTTTTTTACCCGCTCACGTAGCCCTTCAGACAGCCAACTTTCAAAATAATGCCTACAAAGAACTAGACGCCTTACGTCAGCTGCAGCCCAACATGCCTCTAATGGTGACAGAGTACTGGACAGGCTGGTTCGATCACTGGACTGAGGCGCATCACACTACAACTGTGCTAGGTATGACAAATTAGTTGACAAATTTGTTCTGACCTAGATGGACAAAGCACGACAAATTACTTGTCCTGACTGGACACAATTCTAACGTTTGTTTTCATAATTTGGACAGATTTCAGTTCGGTATTGACAGACATCTTAAACCACAATTCCTCCGTTAATTTTTACATGTTCCATGGTGGAACCAGCTTCGGTTTCATGAACGGAGCCAACGTAGCCAACTCTGATAACAATAATTATCAGCCAGACGTCAACAGCTATGGTAAACAAAACAAGACAAATAAATAAAATAAAATTTACGACGGAGCAAAGTTTCGGTCTATTTGATCGTGGTTTGTATTATTATTAGATTATGATGCGCCGCTAACGGAATGGGGTGATTACAACCCAAAGTATGACACCTTGAAAAAAATTTTGGCTACATACCAGCCAGTTCTGACTAACACACCAGAACCACCCGCACCGCCAGCAAGAAAGGCTTACGGAACGGTCGCGTTAACCGCAGCTCTAAATTATGTGGATCTCATTAATCAAGTCGTAAGTGCAAAGCCCTATTTATAATAGGCATGCTCTAATTATACCCCCGCTTTCGTTCCCTCTCTTTTTTATGTATCTATATAATTAAAGCCAAGCGAGTTTCGAGAGATATCGAGTACCGTCAAAGCTATGGAAGACTTGGACGTAAATAACGGGAGTGGACAAAGCTACGGATTTGTCATCTACCGAACGACCCAAGATCTGAGTCCAGAGAACTATTTACTTGTCAGAGGTCACATTCGGGATCTCGCGACGGTTTTAGTCAATGGAAACCGACTAACGCCTAGAGTGGGCAGTTCGGCAGAATTGGATCTTTTTGGATCCTGGAGAAAGAGGTAAGTTTATTGGACGGCTTAAAACCTACCCATTCTCCTGACAGACACTAACGGCTGATTGTGTTCGTGGTCAATGGTTCAGGGATTCTATTTTCAACTTTACGGGATTAACAGAAACCCAGCCGAGCGCTTTGTTAGACATCATGGTGGAAAACTTGGGGCGAAATAATTTCGGTAAGCCGCACAACCTTATCCAACGTAAAGGGCTGTGGGAAGGACCCGTTCTGTTGGGCTCGGCAGTGACAAGAAAAACTCTGGTCGGAAGCGAACTGAGCGACTGGGAAATCATAGCTTTGGAACTGAAAGGTCCCTTTGTGCGGAAGTACGACATTCCTGCACGCAGTTTTTCTTATTATTAAACGGATCTTTTTTGCTGTTTGCTAGTTTGCAGGGCTGGAAATCATTACCGAGCGATTTGAGGGGGCCTATTATGGTGAAAGGCACTTTAAACGTTGAAGGGGCTCCTGTAGACACTTTTTTGCTCATGCAAGGCTGGGGCAAGGGTGTAGTCTTTCTGAACGGCTTCAATTTAGGGCGGTATTGGTCTGCGGGACCAACAAAAACACTCTACATTCCTGCGCCTTTACTCCTACAAGGAGAAAACACGGTAATTTGATTACTTCTTATAAAGCAAGGGCTTCTTCGAACTCTATAACGTTTGCATGTTTCATTCTAGATTGTTATATTCGAACTCTACCAAGCGAAAGCTGATATATCTTTGGTAGATACAGCCCAACTGGGATAGAATGTCTTTCCGGAATATTTTGAGATCAGAAAAACATGCCCACTGTGTTATGCATTTATTTGCGTGCCTTTATTTGGTTCCTTGATCGTGTGATTCCTGATTACTTTTGTATTGTTAATGAAACTCCAATGAGTGACCATATTGACTATACTGTATTCCATAAGTAATTGTTGCTTAACTAACCATAAGGTTCGGGTTATATAAGCCTTGGAAGTTTTTACTAAGTGGTTAGTTCCCTGGGGAATTTATGTAGTTTTTGACATATTGAGACATACAGTTGTGAAACGACAAGAGCGTTATGGAGAGATAATAAGGAGAGAGATCTATGGAAGGACAGAGTCCATAAGTGTGGCTTTGCTCTGGATAACCACGAGTCCCCCTATGTTAGGCCTAAGATAGCCTAAGTTAATATGTGAGTAAAGCCCTTCTGATGTGATCTACGGGGTCACGTAAACTGTCACGCAGGGGGGGCTTTGCAAGGGTAAGGATTAAAGGTCCTTCAAACCGAGCATGAACTCCTTTTCATTTAGCGAGTCTTTTTTCCTTCTTGTTGAAAACAGCCAGCTTTCGTCAAACCCTAAAATCAATATTAGCTATCGAAAAAAGTCCTACACAAACTTTTAAACGTCCGCGGCCTCACTCTCTCAACACCTGTGTCATTTGTATAACACAGAACACGCCTAAAGACGCTGGGAGGAAAAAAACGTGAGCTCTTTCCGAAACACGAAAACTGAGCGAAGAGCTATTGTGGGTTAGGCCAAGTTCCAATATCCGCTTAGGACCTACGGGCGTGCACGGAAAAGGTGAAAACGGTCAGTAAAGGGTATTCAACACACCCTTTGGGTCCTATGAAGATATTGAGACTTCATAACACGTCTGCTTCGGATTTCAGATAGTAAATGGATTGCTTAGGGAATAACAGTAAGTAGTATAACACTACCTGCAATTGCATTTTATTTCCCCCACTCGTGTTCATCGTCAACACGTAGGCTTTAAAGACTATTATCCAGCTGCCAGTTAACTGTCCAGTTGAGCAACAACTCGAGATTGAGGACCTCGATTATCTCGAGTCTTCACCCGTGCATAGATTTAAAAGCGAGAGGTCAAGTGTTATCGGATAAACTCGAGCTTGTACTCGGCAACAGACAGCGGCTTTGGAAGAAAGGAAACAAAAGTTGTCAAGTTTTTGCCAAAGCAATTAAACCTCTTTCTGGAGTGATGTGCCCTTGACTTCAAACCATTCGTCTGATTTCGCCAGATGTATTTCCAGTCCATTTAACTTCTAACTTACCCGTTGCAGTCAAGTCACGTGGAATATTCGCGAAATATTTACGCTGAGCTATTCGTGGAATGTTTCACCTCAGCTCGCCAAAGCTTTTAGCTAATATGAAAACGCCATGTCACTCATCCATAAATCCCTACCTCAAAAAATAATGTTCTGAAGTACTTTTTTCCCCTGAGATGTTAACGAATGTGAACACCTCGGCAAGCTTGACAAGAAAAGGGAAGCTTTTTGTTCCCTTGACATGCGTTATTCCGCCTCCCAAGACATAAAAACTCAATATCATACGATTCTTATCTGGAAAGGCAAGTGGAAATGTCTCCAAGAGGCCTGTAATCGGAAAAAAAGTTACACGGATCGCATTCGGCATCATTCAGAGACGAAATGACAGGGTTTGACAAGAGCCTAAAGCGATAGTTTTTTCGTTCGATAGCAGCCAACTTTATATCTCGACTATAAGCGAGTCGAATTCAGCGGGTCAAAGCCAAGCCTCGGTTGACTAATAGGTCGAACCCATGCACAGAAGTCACGCAATTCTCAAATTTCGGCAAATTTGATACGTCACTATCCTCTCCTGGGGGTTATACGTCATTTACGCAGCTTCTAAACCCATCTCCGACCTTGCAATAACATCTCCATTGTCGTTTTAAATTACGAGATTAAATTTGTCTTTTCATGACGCATAATTTTCTTAGTAGGGTTTTCCAGCCCACGCGTTTAACAATAAATCATGACTCAAAAGGCCAAACTAAAATAAAGGAAGGGAAACAGGCTTCTTGTCTTGATATTCCAACTGAACCCAAGCGTATTTCCAAGGCGCATTTGAAAGGAACTAGAGCTTCAATGGAGTAAATTCCCTTTGGCTATAGGCGGGGCTCTACTGTGACCATGACATTCAATTCGTGGATATAGCATCGCGCCAAAAAGGAAGTCATCGCGGGACCACACATAAAAGGCTAAGTAAGAGCTCTTGGTTGATAAATTGCAACCAGCCGTAAAGTCTAATGGCGGTGTCTTTCAGCGTATCAAAGTGTTCCAATCTTTACTCTTCCTGTACGCTTCTTCACACCATAGTGCAAAAAGGAAAAAAAAAACTGAGCAACTTCTTTCAACAGCTCAAGAAGGAGACGTAAATGACCAGTTACACAAAAAGTACGAGACGGGGGGACACCACGATTTCGCAAAACAAACAGTTTACAAGGCTTTTCACGTAAACTTATGCCACACACACCAGACGCGTCGTAAATTTTACAAACACATTAACCCACCCTGCAAGCAAACGTCTCAAATTCTATTTTGCTTTCCCTTCGCAGCCTTAAGAAATAAGAAATAAAAATAAAAAAAGATGAAAAAATCGAAAAAGTAGCCTAAAATATCTTAACCGGTTTCTTAGGGTGCAAAGCACCAGCACGCGGTTGAAAACTTAACAAACTTGAAGCATCCTATTTCGCACTTTTACCTTGGAACACGATGAGGAAATCCTTCGCCAACAAACACGTTAACGATTATCTGTTTCTCATGTTTCTTACGGAGAAGACATCCCGCTGGTGAAAGCATCGTTTAAGGGGGCGGCGGCCCTAGTATTACCCGTAGTTTGAACTGTCGGCCCAAATCGACTATTTTTATGAGAAAGACAAGTTTGCCACAAGGCCCTTCTGGACTTCTTTCGTTAGCATAATTGCCAAATTTGGTGCAAGGGAAACTGGCCATTGACGGATGTGGAAAAAGATTCATAGTCCTAGTGTGTGGTCGTACACGGACTGGCATGCGACTCCTTAACTTCCTGAGCTTGGCAATTACCATTTCAGCAGCACTAACTAATACAAAAGCCATGACTATCGACCCCCCACACCACCCAAGATCTTGTGCAAGAGCATACATCCCATATATAAAATTTTTTTTGAAGAACTCCGGAAGAACTAGGTTAAGGTTCCATGCTGGTGAATCCACAGCATCGCTGCTGGTTTTATAAAGGGAGGGGTGAATAAATCACCCACCGTCGTCACATAACCAAATGTTTTCTGAAGGGTTTTTGTCAATACCACCGTAGGAGAGTTTAAAGGAAGCAATAATATTACAATGGAAAAATCCGTTACGAATTTTTTGCTCGGAGTTGGATGCCAGATACTGATACGGCAAGTTGTTCCAAGTTTGCAAAGATTTGCTTTTGGTTGCATATATCTATCTATATCGACACCCGAAAAGGGAACAAAGAAAAGAGTAAAAGAGCTAAGCAAAAAGAAAAAGAAAATAAAAAAGGGAGCAATAAAAGAGGGAGCAGTTCTTCTGATGGCTTTTGGACCTTCTTTGAACAGTCCGAGTGTCATTTTTCAAGAAAGAAAGATAGCCAGAGTCTTATTGCAGGGTGCGCGGATATAATTGTTACAAGGCGTTGGTTGACTCAACCTAAATTTACAGTCACAGATCAGAATAACACACCAATTACTCTTCATTTTAAGCTTCCATAGCTCAAACGAGCTTGCTTGTTCCTAATAGTGCCACATTGATTTCAACTTTTCCTTTCTTCTTTTTTCCACAAAACTGTTAACTCTTTGTTACACATAGTTTCGTTTTTTCGTGTTAGAACGCCTTAGGAGAAGTTCCACAGAATATACGAGTCCATGTCAGCCTTTTTTCTTAACACTTTTCGTTTTCTTTAACACTTTTAAAACCCCAAACCCAAGCCCCCCAATAGACCGTGATGGGTCAACCAGATAAAGCCCTTGACGTGCCTACGATACCTAAAAAAAAAAAAAAAATCGGCTTGTAGCTTTAATAATGAGCTGCGGTTTGGGCGACATTCCTGTATTGAATATCACGGATTTCCTCTTGATTAGCTCATAGCTTTTGTAAGGAATATTAGAAACGATAATAGGAAGGCTTTCAAAAATAATTGGTGGGTCTAAGTAGAGGTGCTGACTTCATTTACGTAGCACAGTACAGAAGCTCGGGCCTATCGACGCTTTTAGAACCGACCGTTTGCCCATATATATCTCGTGAGCATAAAGGCTATACGAACATATATGGTCAAACGGATGCCAGCTTGACTACAGCTACAACTACAACGCTTTCACATTTCCCGGCATGACATCTCTCCGAATTTTTTACTTTATTTTTTAGCGGCCACTTCTCCCAACTCGCATAAAAACAGAGTTATTCTCAACGTCCAAAGAGAGGCTTTATCACTTGTCGTACAGCCAACATGGCCATCCACCATTTCTAAGAAAAAAACCTGCGCGTCACGTTTACTTGCTCTAAGAAATATTCTATTCTGCCCTGACGGAAACCAATATATTCTTTAAAAAAAAAAAAAAAGGGGGAAAAATTGTTGAGCTTTGCTAAGTTTTTCCCCTTTTTCGAAGTCAGGCTAGAACGCTAATAAAGGCGTGGAAAGTTTATTCTACTTATTCAACATGACCATGATTCAGCAAAGTGAGCTTTGCTGGTGCGTTTTTGTTGAATTTTTTTTTAAAACTTTTTTTTCACTTTTTGGGTCCCAAAGAGTGGAACATTCACGTGGGAAGAACCGGTTGATCCAACCTTGGGTTAAACGGAATTTAATACCAACACCCCTGTCCATAGTCCACTCAATGATTCACACAAAAGAAATTACACAGTAACAGACATAAGAACTATGCAACTAAGTCCAATTCGGCGTGGGTGACAAATAATGTATGCCCATAATAACCTGACGTCACGGCTTTTCGTATGAACTCGAGCGAAACCTGTTACAACGTATAGTGTCAGCCGGTATTTTTAGTGAGAGACGTCGAAAGAGTGAGACAAGGGAAAGGGGGGGGGGGTTCATAAATGCGTGGAGCACATGTTAAGTAAAATTAGTCGGCATACCGGCTGACAAACATAACCAGCACGAGGGGCGGAGTCTGCAATTTTTCTTGGGATTGTTTGTATCTAAATCCGCTCGCAAAACTCGATTCATCAATACAAATAAAACGCCTAAAATTAGCTACGATGTAAAGCTCCGTTTATACATGCAAAACTATTTGCGCGGGGGTCATGTATGCGTTAGAAAAAGGCGGCGCCTGCGCAGTGGCGAGACAAAGAAACTCTTTTTGTTGGCCAGAGCCGGAAAACGGAAAGTTTTGGTTTGCATAGGACAGTGTCGTGATGGCAATCCGGCCAGTTTCCCTTTATCCAAGGTACACGGAGTATATCAATTGCAGGTTAAGCAAAGAGGGGCGTATTTAGGGGCTTGGGTATATAATGCGTACTACCATCTGGTGCTAAGGCTTAGTCTGTCGAAACGAAAAGACCGGCAAGCTCTGGCTTACGGACCCAGTGCCAGTCTCCACCTAACTCGGCAAGTTCGAAGTTGCCTGGTCTGTTCTCCCTGCACAAATTGAGTGTGTGCATGTGTGTGCGGCTGTGTCCGGTGTGCACCTCTCACTAGCGCTGTTGGGCTAACAACACAGAAAATTGTGAATGCAAAGCCCCGCTTTCTGATATCTCGGCTCTGTCGTGGCTGCATTTTAAATCCGAGACCTTTTGCAATCCGGTCATTGGCCAAGAACACGGTTAAACACCGCTACTTTTTCTTACGTAAAGGTGTTTACCGACCATAACGCAATAACGATGTTGTTGTAAGAAATGTCCCAGTAACCTTAACAGTGTTCACGTTCGTTCTACCCGTACTTTTCCTTCCCAAAAAGCTCCCAGCATAGTGTTTTCTCCAAGGAACGCCGGACTAAAAAGAAAAGAAAAAACGGGACTTGGCCTAACAAAAAATTGGCGCTTGGCTCCAAACCAAACAATTAATTCCGTGGCCGCCGCAACACTGTTGGAAACCTGCAAAAGCCAAGAATTTTTGGCACTGCTTACACATACAACACACACTCACACGCATACAAGGTACAAGATCCTGCTGCTCCGAACAGTTTAGTCTACGCGACACGCGGATTATAAAACTGCGGAGTTTGGGCTACCGGTGTTTAGTTTAGTATTCACAGGTAAGTTAGAAAACAGCCAATATTGCAGTATGCAAATTTAGCAAGCTGGTCTGTGTCTTTGTGAATGATTCCACGTCAGTTTTCTATATGCAAGCTTTAGGGGGCTGGCAACTTGCCGGATTTCAACTTCTAAGAGACGAGATTTACCATATCCCGTCACTTGAGGCAAACCGATTTATTAGAACTTGAGTGTGCTAAAGAGTCTAAAAACGCCTATTTTGGATTTTTTTCTATCTCATTTCCCCCCCCCCCTTTTTTTGTATTTTTCTAGGAGCTAATTTTAAGCTCACACGGTTCTCAAAAACGTGACTAACTGCCCAATCCGGCAAACTGACCTCAAAATATTTTGACGCTCTGGAATCCACGCGGTGGCGGCGCTTGGAGTTCAATCGTCCCTTACGAAACAGCCAAGAAGATAATAGACAACGTTGCGCACGCTTCTCGAATTTCGATCCTTAAGCCAGCGTGTTTAATGAGAGGTCAATCCGATCGTTTCTCGTTTTTTTTTAACAAAGTCTTCTTCTGTCTCTCAAACTGGCTTCTTTTCGTTGTTGCGTCTTGTGTCCTATGCTCTAGAATTCCTTGGAATCCATACACACGCACAAAAAAGGTACGAAAAAGAAACTTCACTACTTGAGACACTGAAAGACAAGACGCCAACCCAGTCTACACGCGCTTCAAATCCTTCTTTATTAGATGAAGCGATCCAAACGTCTCAGAAATTCGTTCCGTTTCGAAAGTAAAGAGCTGAAGAATTTCTTTGTTGAACTACGTTTCAACTTTTGTTTCCACCAACAACGTCAATCCCCGCCCTTCTCACTAGAGATGCTGAGTCAGGCTAATGAAAACTTGGCGTGGGAAAACAATTAATAGCTTTTCTATCAGGAACTAAAACTATCAACCTCCACTGCCCGCACCGCAGCTCATCACAAAAGGGAATATGGACACTAGAAAGGTTTCTTTCTCCCTCTCTCTAAAGGTTTGCACGCTTTCAGTTGCTTGCAAAGATGCAGGCTATTCATCCAAAACTTATAGACACCATGCACCTGGCCCCTTTTCTTTTTTACATCGTTATAACCCATACCGCCGAGCCTTATTAGTGCTTATAGGCAAGCAAAGGTCGTGACTTCCTTGCTGGGCGCGCTGAAAAGCTTGGGAAGAGAGAAAACCGTTCTGCGCCAACTCCTCTTGTTCTATATGCGCTTAGAAAAGACCTCACAGAGACACATAAAAAACTTAATCTCTTTTACTTAAAAATAAATTAGAAATTAGGACTCGGCGCAAAAAAAGTGTTTTACCTGCTCTAACTATACTTCGTTGTTCCCCGCCCTAATTATTTTATTTATTCCCACATAATTACCCAGGTTTCTTTATACCACTATCTTAATTCTTGCTTCGTGTAGTCGCGGTAAGCGTTTTACTTCCCTAATCTTCAATTTACTTGACAAATCTAATATTCGCCGATCGCTGGCCCATGACGGCGGCTGCATCGAAAGAAACTGATAGCGTGTCGAGACTTGTTTGGTTCGTTCGGACTCTCAGGTTCTCGCTAAAAAAGCATAGTTTTATCTCTTTGGAGGTTTCCAATGGCTTCTTTCCTGTTCTGTGACGGGAGTTATGTTTTCATATCGATCCGGGGACCATAAAACTTGGGCGATTAGCGTCAATAGGTCGACAGGGTTGGGTTTACGATCTGCAATATATAATCCAACCTATAATATCTCGCACTCGCAATCTCGGCCAGCGCAGCACGAAAGGTTTTACTCTTGCTGTCTTCTAGAGGATTGCTAGGATCGCATGGACAATAGACCGAGAACAAAAACATGCAAAACAAGCATTGGAAGTGAAAGTCCGAAACTTGGGTAGTATTCAAGTTCGGTTGTTACAGCCTGAATGTGAATGTGAATTCGATCAATCAGACTATATCAACGAACTATTGTGGCCCCACCAGCTATAAAGCAATCGCCTTATTGTATGACTGGACAGTAAGGGAAGAGGGGAAACTCAGCAGCTGCATTGCAAGGACCATTACTACTCCACTATTGAAGTCTTACTATTACTACGTTACCGCAAAACGTAGTACGAAGTTATAGACTGATGTTCTCTATAAATCTAACAACACAATTGAGTCTTCCTGACGAGCGTTAAGGACCCACGCGAACACGATATCTATGCGAGCTCTTGGACAAGTTAAGAAAGGTAACAACAACGTTAGTATTATGTCGTTTTTGGGGGTACTTTGGTAGCCACGAAAAACGGACATCATCAGTCTTCTAACCCCGTTCCATACATAATAGTATCACGACTCTTATTTCCCTGAGCCAAGTATTGATCCTGGCAAGCTACATATACACTCTATTTTCCAACTCCGTCAGCGTTCCACTGCAACAAACACTGTGGTCCTTCGCATGACAGCTCGCAGCGACTTTTTTGTCTTTTAACTCTGAGTGAAAGAGCATTTTAATCTTTTTACCATTTCCAAGCACGCCGTACTCTAATTTTACGGCCAGACATGAACAGCTCTACCAGGCAGCTCGGCAAGCCTTCCGGCAAACAATGGCAAGAAGCTAAACTGTGCCACGCAAATATTGCATCCATACGTTAGTAACATGAGAGAGAAAGCGAAATCGGGGATAATTTGAATGTAGACGTGATAGGATCTCAACCTGGAACGCCACAGGTGTGTCTGACGGATACACACTTCGTTTTTTTTCTTCTTCCCGTTGTAGAATATTCGCATACATTCCTGGGACATGATCAAACCTTTTTTCTTTCGTTTCATTTTGATTCCTTTTTTAAAAGAGGAAACAGATAGTCCATATGACAGGTACTAAGTGCGCACTCCCTGTTAGGAAATCAGTCGAAGAATTGACAAGAGAACATTAGAAAAGTTTCAAAACGCAATCAGTGGAAATGGAGGCCAGCCTTTAACTGAACGGGCGTAAATGGAAGGGGATTCTACCGCTTTAGCTTTAGTGGTCAATCCAGCATTAGTTGTGTTAACGACTGTCTGGTCTGGGAAGTAAACAACGAGATGATGTTTACACTACCAAATTACTCCCAACATTTTTATAAGCCTCCCAAAAAGCGAGCCGTATACAGCATCAGAGTCTTGCCAGTCCCACGCTTTGGCATTCTTGGCTAAACATCCCGACTTTATTTCCTTTCGACTTCCAGATTTAACCATCCCTATATACACCATAAGCTTCATAAAAAGGCATGTTTCATTACCGTACACGTCAAAAGACAGGTTGGGCGGCTGTCGAAAGTTCTAAGGTTACACTCTTCTGCACAAAAATGCGATTTGCATAAAATGAATTCACTTTACAGCGAGCCTTCTTTATGTGTGTGCTTTACAAAATGCTAAGCAGATTCAAACCAGTATAAGCCGTAGCAGTTGCAAATTTCATTCTAATGTGTCGACGTTTTTTTTTTATTTCCTCCTATAGATAGCGGTGACCTCGTCGCCAAGGGGAACGAAATCATGCCGAAGAATCGGCATAGTTGTCTGCTCGTTGCCCTGCTTTTAATAGCCGCTGCTGGGTTTCTTCAGCAAACAAATGCCAACAACCAAGTCGCCGGAAGAAAGCTACGATCGGTCTACGAATACCAGCAACGACGACCGTCCGTTACGGTCCACGACCAAGAGTCGGAGCCCGAGTTGATTGCGGGAAATTTTCAACATTTCGAGAATGTGTGCGACGTACAAAATCCCGTAACTATGTACTGCTACTGCGACAGTTTGGAGCCCAAAGATGCCATCACCGCCACTTGCTGGCTGTTTAGCGAGACCCGGGCGGAAGATGTGCTCTGGGAAAGTTTCCGTTCACAACCGCATTTAACTGAACTGCATCTTGGATTGCGAGAGCATGGTCATCTCGAGTTCATTCCAACTAAAGCGCTGGCACATCTTCCCAAATTAGAGACCGCGGACGTGAAATATGCCAACATTAGCGTGGTGGGCGCGTTCGCCTTTGCCAATTTGAGCAAACTACAGGATCTTAACCTCATTCATAACCAGATTCTAACGTTGGAACCTCAAGCCTTTGCCGACCTCGTCATGCTGAAGGTTCTCACCTTGTCGTGGAATAACATCAGCGAGATTAACCGTCAAGTGTTCGTCAACCTTCCGCGTTTGAACGAACTCCATTTGGACGAAAACAAGATTACTATATTGCATGATGGTGCCTTCCGTGACTTGGGAGAGCTCGAAGAACTTTATATGTACAATAACCAAATTGGGGTTATTACGGGCGATACGTTCATAGGACTGAAGAGTTTGCGAAAACTAGACTTGCATAACAATCTCATTCAGATTTTGGGCGATTTCACTTTCGTTGAAGTCCCTGAACTCGTCGAGATAGACCTGCAAGGAAATCGCATTCAATACGTCAGAGACAATGCCTTATTTGGCTTGGAAAAACTGGAAACCCTTCATTTGCAAACAAACAACCTGGTTCAGTTGGGCGAAATGATTTTTGAATCCACTCGGAATTTACGCTACATTGACTTGCGAAACAACCGGCTGGATACCTTGGCTGAAGAAACATGGACCCCGCTGTGGAAAAACCTGTCTACCTTCGTGCAAATTGGACTTGAAAGTAAGTTAGCAAACAAAACTTTAGGTTAAGAAAATAATTGGTCTATAAATAATCGAGCTTGTCATACGATGCATATTATTGTTTAGGTTAGGCATCGCTCGGCAATTTAAAATCCCCTAAGCAGTATTTAAGACTATAAATGACGGCTTTCAACTTACATTGCGGGACTTTACCGCTATGTTGACTATGCTGTTAGAGCTTGTTGCTGTTGGCATGAGCATGAGATTGAAGCAGGATAAAAGTAGCTCAAGATACATTGCAAAAAACCAGCTGCTCGGTAATTTGCACATTGCAGATGCTGCAAAATTTCCAGTTGGGTATTGCAGCGTAGCTTCACTTCTCAATTTAGCTTAGCACTTTCCCCGGATATGCCCGTTTTGTAAACTCCGTTTGCATGCACGCAAAATGATTTAACTGGTTCTTATTTCTCTGAAAAAAACTCAAGCGCGCCACCTAGTGGGTTACTGTTAAAGTTATTTGTCCTTAGAGCCATCTAGGGCAACGAAACATCCATAAACTGGCGGCCAAACTTTGAATTCAATTTTTCTTTTTAATTTGAAACCACCTAGGCTTTCGCCTTTTGTCATGTCTTGTATACTTTGATTCTATATTCATTCAAACCATTTAGTTTCGTTTAGAACATAACAGGGAATGGAGGAGATTGCAATGGGGGGGATGTTAAGGGATACTGACTTATTTTTATCCTAATATAACTGGCTAGAACACACAATATGGATAGGGGAAGAGATGCCCCCCCCATCTCTTTATATTCATTTCATAACGTGATAGTGATAATACATAATTATTTCGTGTGAAGTATGCCTGGAATTCCGTTAGTATCGCTATACCCCAGCAATAATAAATCATTCCGTATTGACCGCCAATACTGAATTATCATTCCTATATCGTCCAGCTTTTACGTCATATAATATCTTCCCATCATAAAGCTTATTTGGTGGCGCCACTTTTGCTTGACTTGAATTACAACTACGATTTACATTATGAATACTAATATTCTCATCATACCTTGCAAAACAATCCACAGTAATATTTTTTAACAATTCGCAGACAACAACTTTTTCTGTGACTGCCGCGTTTATTGGATGGTTCGCCTTTACAATGAGACTACGAACAACATTTTGAAGCACGCGCTCGGAAACTTAACCTGCGATGACAGTCGCAATTTTATCGAAGCGGTATCCAACCTTTCGTCTGCATGTCTGCCAAAACCTTCCTCTACCGCAGTTCCTACACATGCCGAACTACCAACTACTACTAGTACTGGTAAACCTCGTAAATTTACCCGAACAAGAACCCCACCAATGTCGAAAGCCACTACAGAAGCTCCTTTAGTCCTGACACACATTGTCGAAGAAGACGTAGTTAAGTCTAATAAGATTCAACATGAGACCCACATCAACCCTAAACAACAGGACCAACACGTAACAAAGAACGGTCCTAGCGACAAATCGCATAGCATTCTTCCTACCAAGAATACTGTCATGGAACAAGTAGCACCCCGTAATCGGAGTTCCAGTCCAGTACAACCGGCCTGGTTACTCCTCGCTATGATGTTCTGCCCATGGATGCTGCTGCATTTACACTTAAAGCGCACGTTGTAAATAATTCGATCTCACTAGTCGTGCCTTTCGCATTTGCTGGGTGTTCGGTGGATTTTGCTGTGATGTTACGTCGCAACCAGGAGTTTTTTGGGTCAAGCTTCGACTTCGACGCTGTAATATATATAGTCAATTCCAGAAACATAACTGCCATGTCAGTTAACGCTTTTTTCCTTTCTCTCTCTTGTGACTTCCAATCCAAAACACTTAGTAAACCATATTTATGACCTTCAATTTGTCCCGAAGAAAATAAACTGTTCGGTCTCAAATTTCTTCTGTTTATTAATATAATGTAGACTTCCAGAAAGTGTTCAAAGTCCTTATTTACATGTATATATGACAATAATAATATAATAACATGGTAATGAGTCATTTTGCAACTTCTTGATGCATATTCAAGACAAGCCTTCCGAATGCGTAATCACGTGCTTGTCCCTGCTCTGCGTATCTCTTACTAAATATGTCTCGCATGATACCAACTAAGCAAAACACGATGACCGTGCTATGCTTGGAAATATATAACACTATATTAGCCATTAATTGGACATAGGACAAACGTTAATATGAAAACTCGAAAAAACTGCGTAGCATAAGTTGAAGGAAAAATCTCTGGTTTAACCAAGCGGAGCTTGACGGATTGACGTTGGTTCAAGCTCGATCACTTTGAATGAGAACGGTCATCGATTTAGCTTAATACGTTTTTAATGAAAGTTCTCAGACTTTCATGTCACTCTTCTAGCCACTTTCCTGGTTAAGTTGGCGAGCCTCCCACTCCGCCCATGCTCATTCTACACCTCATTAGCTTGGGCTCAAGGAGGTCAAACTAACCGAACTGTTAGCTAAAAAAATAGCGACGTAGTATTATAGGCTCGGAATCCCTACCTACGTACGAAAAAAAAATCTTACTTTGTTGTGAGCAGTGCCTAGTCAAAAGCATGTAATGTGAAACCCAGATTCTTATCAGCAAATCCTGAATTCTCCATATATATGCGCACCCTGAGTCAAGGATATTAAAGGTGTAAACAACATAAAAAGCTAGAAAGGGGAGAAGTCTGTTTCGTCACAACTGCTCTGGCATACTTAAACATCCAACTTTGCTTTCCCTTGGTTACTAATGAGTAAATTAAGGTTGCGGTATCTCTTAATAAGCGAAAAAGGTAAGCAACAGGGCTCATGTACACATAAACTGTTAACCATATCCTTGTTCACCATTGCGCTATAGTTATTATTGTTGCGTTCGAATCTTTTATTTCATACTTTACTAATTTCACTATCGCAACCCCAATCCAATGTCACTTCGTATTGCCAACGTCGGGGGTCCCACAGGAATACTCCTCGAACAAGGCAATCGAGGGGCTAATAGTTTCCAGAAGTTGCCGGGGACAAGCTTTGCCCATACGCCAAAGCAGCTACTACGTAAAAGCGAAAAGCCACATTACACAAAGCGACTTAGTGACAAAAATATAAAAAGCTTGATCTGCATAGCAAAACAAGTTCGAACCGGGAAACTCGTGCCGTATCTTCCGGTACCAGCACTCTTCGCGAGTACATGTCCATTCTACGTCTTGTCATACGTTCAAGGGAAGGTGAACAGAATTAGGTGTATTTGGGACTTTTTACTTCAGATTCATGGCCTAGCCTAGCGACAGGCCCCCTTAAATATGTAAGCAACAGGCCTTTTTTATATTCGTCACGTACGATGCATGTAGGTGACAGAATAGTACCGGCCTCTTATTTCCCACCCGCCCCGCACGCACCTCTCCATTCACACCTCGGATTGGTCAATTTCCTGCCAAATTTCGTGGGCTTGGCGCCAGTATATGCATTTGTTATTCTACAGACGCAACGGTAAGTGACCAGCAAATTTATATATAAAGGTGGGCTTGCCCACTAGTGGGGTCAGAAAGTCCCGAAAAACTGAACGAACTAGTGCTTATACTTATGTACAAAAACATACACAGTAAGTAAAGAGCAGCTCGTAACATTTTTCTTAGTTTAATTTTACCGATCATGGTGCGTATAGGTTGCAGCAATGGGTTTGATGGAAGATGGTAAACATGTCCCTGTCCTGATTGGGCTTCAAATCGCTTTCATCATAATCTTTGGCATATTTGCGGATTACGACGAAGTCGCAGATAGCGGTGCAGCAGCTGGAAAACACGACAAAAACGAGAATAATGACATTCAACACTACTACCCAAGTAAGTTCACCAGATAACCCTTCAGAGGTTTCCTTGTAAAGAATGGTAATACTGCTGGCTTGGGTTGATAAGCGCAAGGAGAACTTGCTCTAATCGTATATGGTCATCTCAGATTTTTCCCCTTAGCGGTACAGCATCAGCATTCCAAGGCTAATCGCCGGGGAGTTTGTTTAAAACTATATGAGAGTCTGTTTCGGTGTGAAAGTTTGCAAGCTATGCACGTTCCCTGGCTCAGGTAGCACGCATGGAAGCGGTCATTTGTCTCAAGAAAGGGTATATCTTTGTATGTCATCTAACAAGTCAAACCCCAAATCTTGAATGTCATCTAAAATTTGCTTTTCAACTTTTGCTTATGACTGCAAGAAGATAACCTCGTATGCTATTCTTTAGCGTACTGACAATGAAAGAGCAGAGATTGCATGTTTCAAAACTTACATAATTCTAGTTTAAAACCGCAGTAACAGTAAAAAACCATCAACAACAAAAGCTAACCAACTATGTAGATACTTACATGATCTGCAGTACAACAGTCAACACTTGCTGCCCGACTTGCCAACTTCGTTTCAGAGAACTGCGATCCGTAAAAAAATTGCAGTTAACATTTGTGTGTGTTAATCCTGTACTAGCAGTATGTACTCCGAAGGTGTGAAAACTGCCGCTGCGTTGATTTTGCTTCAAATGGCTTTAGCTTGTTTGTTTGCGGGTTTCGTAGACTATGACGACCAAGCTAACGCTTCTAACGTAAAAAATAGTGTAGAACCCGTTCTGGGTGGTTTTAGTCCCGAGGAGCGAATCTTGAAGCGTGTCTACCCTAGTGAGTATAACATAGTAATAAAAATCTGGCAGACTTTCCGTAAAATATATTAGCTTCTCATTTGGACCTTTAAAAATCTTAATCTTTTCCATTCGAATCTCCTCTTATAGTGTTCCAGGATGTTCACGTTATGATGTTCATCGGCTTCGGTTTTCTTATGACATTCTTGAAACGCTACAGTTACAGTGCCGTGGCCCTCAACTTTCTGATTGCTGCAATAGTCCTGCAGTGGGCCACCATCTGTCAGGGATTTTTCCATAGTTTCAAGACAGGCACGATCCTCATTAACATAGAAAAGTAATTCAGCCTACCACATACTCGCTAAAATATGCAAATTTTTTTGGGTCTATAGTTTATTGAATGCAGATTTTGCCTCAGCCACCATACTCATTTCTTTCGGGGCAGTATTGGGTGTGACAACACCATTGCAGCTAATTACTATGGCCCTAATCGAAACTGCGCTCTTCGCTACCAACGAGTGGATCGGTCTAGATTTATTCGAGGTATCCATAACCGATCGCCGAACTCATTGCCATTCCTTTTTTTCTTGACCCTATCAATTATAAATTATACAAACATGGTTGCGTTTCTAACCCGGTGTGCTTATGGTGTTATGCAAATTACAGGCTGTGGATGTTGGAGGTTCCATGTTTGTTCACGTATTCGGTGCGTACTTCGGGCTCATGGTGAGCATGGGTCTGAAACGAGACGTCAGCTCAACCAAGGAAGGACCAGTCTATCATTCCGATGTCTTCGCCATGATCGGTAAGAACCTTTTGAATAGCAAAAAAAAGATATTAAAGAAAAACGCAAGCGAGAAAGGATTCTGTAATAAAATAAATAAATAATGTTTTGCCTCGTTTACCTTACGGCGCAGGTACCATCTTTTTATGGTTGTTCTGGCCCAGTTTCAATGCAGGCTTGGCGGAAGGTGACGCTCAGCATAGGGCCGTAATTAACACATATTATTCCTTGGCTGCCTGTTGCGTTACTGCCTTCGCCTTCTCCTCCCTTCTGAGCAAAGAGAATAAATTTGATATGGTAGTTTTTCCCGGAAAATCGTTACCACAACCATATTGTTTAACGACATTCCAATTTCCTTTAGGTCCATATCCAAAATTCCACTTTAGCTGGAGGTGTGGCAATTGGTACAGCAGCTGATATGATGATCCACCCTTTCGGAGCCATGATCGTGGGAAGTGTAGCGGGAACTATTTCAGTCCTAGGATACCGATTCCTCACTGTAAATTATACAAAATTATTAGCCAAATAGCAGCAAATTAATTATGTTTAACTTTGATTTAGCCTTTGTTGAACAAAAAGCTCGGACTCCACGACACATGCGGTGTACATAATTTGCACGGAATGCCGGGATTCCTGGCAGCTGTTGTTGGGGGTATTGTTGCGGCGTGTGCTACGCAAGAGGATTACAGTTACAGGTATACATGAAAACGACTTAATGGAAACAAAACTCTAAGCAAGTGGCTTAATTGCCCACAGTTTGTACCGTCAATTCCCGGCGCGTGCTCCGCATGCTAATACTTCCGAGTTTTTTGAGATCATTTCTCATAATACGGGCATCAAACCCGGTCACGACAGATCTGCTATGGAGCAAGGCTCCTATCAGATAGCTGCTTTAGCTGTGACACTGGCAATTGCCATGACAGGGGGACTTGTCACAGGTAAGCACGGAATGAGAAATGAAGGTTCTCGTGATTGGTGTTGGTCTTCTACCCTGATTGATCTATAGGCTTGATTCTCCGATTGCCCGTTTTTGGAAAAGTCTCTCGTGAGCACTTGTTCGACGACGAACATTCGTGGGAAGTTCCTGAACCTGAAGAAACTCACGGTAATGGCCTTTCCAACAATTCTCATGCTAGTGGTTCCATCACGGCTGTTGGTCATCGCCAGAATTCATATAACTTGCACCAAAAAGACAGCAAAATGTAAAGATAGTCACAACTTGATTCCGATATAGCCATGTTTTTGTCTGTGACGTCTTTCTTGATGACTAAACTAGTTATCGGATCCTTTGCTTTGCGTTTTAAAGATTGATGGACTGGTCTGGACTTGAACGAGTAAATACAATGCCCAATTTGCTTTTGTCTTCTAGTTCCCAAATCAAGAGAAGAAGAAAGCCTTATGTCTTCATTCACTACGGCTTCACGTACTGGCGGAAAGCGACCTTCTTAAACCGTACATGTCAATTTTGGCTACGGAAATCGTACCCGAACTAACTGCAAATTTGCCCAGTTGTTATACAAACGGCACCAAGCATACGATATAAAACATTTTCAGTTTTTTCTGGTGAATAAATATTTGAAAGAAAGAGAATGGCTTAATAGGTGTGAAAAACGGGACGCGTCCATAAACTGTGTCTTATTGGCATCTCCCCCGAGCCCATTCAAATAGACCAGGTAGATAACTCCAAGTCTTCGCTGCAATGCTGCTTGTGTCTATAACACTTAGAAAATCCGTAAGTCATGGCGGCAGAAGTCCCGCTGTTCCCTTCTGCTGGCGTTCCAGAGGTGCTGTGCACCTTGGAACGTGTCTCTCTGGCTGGCCCTGTCAACTCCCAAGGACCTTTTTACCTAATTTATGCACACGCTTAGCTCGTTGCCAACCCTTTGGAAGAGGGGAATAGAGGATTTCGGAATCCCACAAATTTCCTGCGTTTTGTAAAAATAAACGGCCTAATGAGTAACACTATAACAGCCAATCAAGCTTTCACAGCTTTTTTACCTTAACAGCATGACCGAAGAACGTAATTCAACCACTCTAGTCTGTAGTTGCGAAAGCTTAGGGAAGTCTCGTGGAAGAAAAGTAGACTGGTTTTCCGTTGCCCGTTTGGCGGGCGAAGAAAGAGGCTGCGCACGAAGGGTACAGTAAGATGGTGGCACCGGTTTGCAGCAGTAGTACGCGTGACGCAGAGCTTCGTGACAGTTGTATATTCCTTAATCGTACTCGATTGGTGGTCAGGAAGTTGAACTTGAAGAGTGTCGCGTGTAACCATTACGCGTGTATGTGTACTACAGTTATTTCTGCACACGATGTTATTTTAAGCTAGAACGTCTAACAGAAACAAGAACAAGAAAGGAATCTCCGCAGCTAAGTGACCATGTACGTTCGAATGCTTGTTTTTGCAAAGTGACTCACATATTCGTGCGTTTCGCTGAATACACAATGGCTTTTCCAGTTATGCAAGTAGCGCTCCTGACTTTGCAATTAATGCTAGTGTTACTCTTTGCCCTATTCGTCAAATTCGAAGACAACGAAGCCAGGAATGGAACACAGCGCAAATCGCACATAACAAGGGGTATCCAAGCCGGATTTGCACCGGAACCTGAGCTTCGTAATGCCAGTTCATTCGGCGGGCTTGAGCAACCTGATCCCGATTATCCCGCTTTTGCACAGGGAAGCTTTGCTGTCGACAACGACTCCACAAGCCGGCACCGTCATGAGCTGCACCAAGAGGAGCAAAGTTCGAGTCCAGTGGACCAAGACAACGAGTATTACGACTTGGAGATGGATTTCCCTGGCAGCGTCCAGAAGCGCTCCACCGAAGCTTTCCCAGAACTCAATAAGCTGCAAAAACCGTCTCGCTCAAATATTCAAGTATTCATCCTGCGTGATGGAGCGCCCTTAACATCTTCTTCAAGTACGTATTGGCCGCGAAGGGCTCCGGAGTTAATTAGAGTCCTTCCTTCCTTGTATACCTGCTTCTGGCGAATATCATTAGGGGCTTTCGGTATAGAGATGACCCTTTCCGTGCATTTCGCTATCGATTAGCCCATCACCTCGTTAGAACGAAACCTCTCTATTTTCCTTCGGAAAAGTGGAAAGATCACAAACAACTAACCAAAGAACTAAACCTCCCAATTTGTCGGCACGATTACAATAAGTCCGTCGTCGGCCCGTCCTTTTAGAATGAACTTTTATCCTATGATAGCAGTCGTAAACCATTTACGTCGTCACGCAATGCAAAAGCACTGAGAAAGTGAACGTCGCCGAAGAAACGATAGAGAGAAAGGAATTTAGTCTCAAAATGACTGCAATTTCCGTCCGTATATATCCCTATCAAAGAGTCCATGTACCAAATAGCTCCCAATTATGCTCGGCAATAGCAAAGTTGTTAGCAAAAAGAACCATATTAAGCAAGCAGGCGAACTACAAAAAAATAAACTACATTGACCTCAACCGGTTCGTTAAGCATGTTGCTTGCTACATTTGGTTTCATTGCCCGTCCACGTAGACGGAATGTGATTATAGATCCCTTCACCGACGCTAACATTCTCGAAAGACACACATACCCCGAACCCTCGAAGAAGACACCCCACATGCTCGGCGCAGCGGGAAACCAGAACGTGAAAAAACAAAGACAAAGAAAAAAAGAAGGGAAGCCGGGCCTGAAAACGTTTTCGACATCAAATTCGTCTCTACAACGAGCTCATTAGCATGGCATTAGCATGCATCCCTACACATATACCTATACGTTGGTCTCGACTGTTCTTCGTATAGTTTGGAACTTGTTTGTCCGAGATTCGTTTCTAATAAGGCGTTCAGTCCTACCTGTTTAATTGCCGATAATAACACACTCGCATCCTTCTACTCCGGTGTCTAATTTAGGGCGATTTTTTTGTCTTACCAAGTTAATTGTCTTGGTCTTAACATATTTATTACATTACCTTGGATGAATAGGTTTCTTGTTTGGCGACCCATTTATCATGAGCTTCATGGGCCTGGGTTTTCTCCTGACGCTGATCTACCGGAGTACTTATGCAGCAAGTGCCTTCAACTTCCTCATCGTTGCTGTCGTTCTGCAATGGGCCACCATATGTCATGGCTTATTGCACAGTCTCCAAGGCGGTACAATTCAACTCAACTTTTCCAAGTAATTTCCCTCACACTATACGGCTCTCTCTTACATGCAAACAGCAATTAAAAGCTAAGAGCCGTTGCTTGCTTTGACAAAACCAGCGTTTTATAACAAACAAACAAAAAAAACTAACCTAAGACAGCTGAGACAGGGACCAAGAGGTTAACTAGGATATACAAGGAGCAGCATCATCTAGCTTATAAAAAAAAACCTCTCCTTCGAAAGACAAGACGAGAAGTCGACTTTGCTACATGACTTAACAAGCGAAGGCATTGAAACAGGCGTCCTCTATGATTTACGCAAAGTTTTTTTACTTAACAGTTGGCTCCAGGCTGTGTTTGCGGCGGCGGCTGTCTTGGTTTCATATGGGCCTGTACAAAGTGTCGCCACACCTTTTCAATTACTCCTCTCAGCTCTAACGGTAGCCACATTATTCAACGTTAATGAATGGATTGGCACTACCATCTTCCACGTAACGAAATCCTCTTGAGCCCATAATAATATTTTTTTTTGTGGGGGGGATCACCGAACACGATAATTATAATTTAATTTGACCTGTTTTCCAGGCCAAAGATTCGGGTGGATCTCTTTTCGTGCACGCTTTTGGCGCTTACTTTGGGCTTGCCATGAGTTTTACGTTCCGTGGGCACAAAGGACGCTTGTCGATTGAACCGCTTGAAAGTGCTGTTGCATCGCTAAGTAAGCGCAGAATCTGAAACCTTCTTTATGAAGCTCTGACAGAACTATGGAACATCAATCAATGCATTTTTTACAGGTATGGGCTTTTTATGGCTGTTCTGGCCGTGCTTCAACGCAGGTCTTGCGATGGGGAACGCCCATCGCGTTCTCGCCAACACTTATTTGACTTTGGCAACATGCTGTAGTACCGCTTTTGCATTAGCATCTCTCCTCCGGGCCGAGTACAAGGTCACAATGGTAATCCCTTATCAAAGTGTCCAATCTGGCGCAAAGCTTTCAGATTTGACGGGAGAGAATAACATTTTATCTTTTTTCGGGGATGAATCCAGAAAGACGTCCAGAACTGGACCATGGCAGGCGGCGTAGCCATCGCTTCAGCAGCCGATCTTATAATTAACCCGTTCGGAGCTATGATAATAGGTTGTGTAACTGGCACGATGACAGTCTTGGGCCAAGCATTTCTTACGGTAAGATTTTTAAAAGGAAATAAAAATACCTCACTCTCTTTCCGCGGAGTTAGCTTGGGCACATACGTGGCCTTTAAAACTGTCTTACGAACAATTTCTGAAACGTTTTTACAGCCCCTTTTACGCCGTTCCTTAAGAATGCCAGACACATATGACGTCCATAATTTGCACGGTCTTCCTGGACTATTGGCTGCGACGACAGTAGTCGTTCTCTCGGCTTTAACTACTGAAAAAGACCTCGGCTACCAGTAAGTTTCTGCTTGGAAAAGCACCCCTCTTTAAAGGTCCTTTAAAGCTCCTTAAAAGCTAAAAAGTGCGATAACTATTTGGGGATCCTTTCACTTGGCTGCGCAGTTTATACCGACGCTTCCCTGCAAGGGTTCCGTACGCAAATACCACCGAGTACGAAAGAATTTTAACCCAGTGGGAAACCGTACCGGGAGGACTTAACCGGACTGGTATGGAACAAGCATACTTTCAACTGGCAACCCTCGTAACGACTCTCGCCATTGCCATAATTGGAGGCCTCAGCACAGGTACGTGCTCCAAGTTATGTCGGCAAAATTAGCACATGTAAAAACTTGTTATAATCCTTGACAGGTGTCTTAATGCGCTTCCCCATCTTCCTCAAAGGGACACGCTCGGGTTACAGTCCTAACACAGGGCCAGAATGTGCAAGATTACAGCCTATTCTAGAAGGAATCCCACAAGCAGTCGACAGACAAGAACAAGAACATGAAAACGGGATCCAAAGTGCCTAAAATGAAGTATCTAAGCTCTACAGAAATGCCGTGCCGGCTCATCTGAGGCCCACCAAAATTTCTATCTCCTGTACGCCTGAACCACATACGATTTGTTTAAGTGTTTTATTAAACGATTTATAACGAACTTGAAAAGAATAAATTTCTTAAAATAAGCCGAATTAACAGAGAAACGAGTTTAGGTCAAACAGTGAAACGCAATGAAGTTTCAAACAACGGAGAAGTTTAAAATGAAGTTTGAAAGGAAGAAGTTTGAAATTAAATTTGAAAATTAGCAACTGATGTACATAATACGTGCTTGCTGTAAGACAGTAAACCAAATAGTTCAAACTCCATTCGCAACCAACGCTCAATACGCAATAAAATCAACCGAAAGAATTGTAATATATATTCACCGCCAGACTTCAATGTTCCAACCAACAGTGTTTTTCGTTTACGAAACCAGGAGCCAATAAAGTACTTGCAAATGTTTGGGGCGACTGACCAGACCCCTTCTGCACAGCCGAACCATATCCTATTACAAATCCGTACTATTTCGCTGTCATACAAGTTGTAACGTGCAGAACCTTGAATAAAAAGGAACGAATTTTATGATTGTAACTTTGCCCAATATTTCGTTTTAAGTATCTTGACACCTTTAGACAAGTCCCTTTAATTTCGCTGCCGCGTCAAGGTTCCCGCGTTCGCCTTCAAAGTCTAGTACTTCATAGGGAGTCTGCCTTCATAAAACGCCGACACCCCGAATTAAAGAAAGCTTAGCTTTTGAGCAATTCTTCGTCTACCTCGGGCAAATAACCTGGTCTGTTTTTAGCAAATTTGTATAAGGCGCCCTTCAGGTCTACTATCCAACCGCCCTTGAGTACGAATAAAGATATTATTTAGAAATGCGCTGTGTCCTCTTTTCGTAAGCTTCGACGATCGCATATTTGCAGCTTGCTAACTTCACTACCCTTTTGGCCAATTTCCATTTGACTGGGACCAATATCGTCGTCAAGACTCTTTGCCCCAAATTGGCAGCAGCAAAACCTACAGACCCAATCTTCCCGCTCGGCAAATTTTGTTACTTCAATCTTAAGATTGTTACTAAGATCTTCGTCGTAACGGCGTCAGTTCCAATGGTTGAAATTGCAAGAAAAGCCGAGTTTCCGCACGTTCTGGCACTCTTATCAGAACAAACTAAAACAGAGCCTCACTTATTGCGAACATCCTCAGCCGATTCGCATATCTTGTACTGTACGAAGTTCGCGGTCAGATGTGCAGAACTTGCAAATCTTTATCGTTGCAAGGTTATCTTTGGCTTGAATTGAATTCCTTGTGTTTGAGGAGGATTCCAGCAAGTTTAAGTCTGTTTGATCAACAAAAGTGAAAATAATTTTATACAACTTTGCCACGGTCGAGATTTCTTCCCTTCCAACCGGATTCTATCTCGATTTCTCTCTTGTCCATGCCCTCGAAAAGAAAGCGGGTATACTTCCGGCCTTGTGCACATAGTGAATCCTCTTGTTTTTGTCGGCTTTAGCAGTTTTGACCTTCAAAATTTTCTATCTGAATGCACCGCGACGTTTCTTTTGGGAGCTTTGCCGGTCGTAATTAAAATAAAAAAGACTCGGTGTGATTTAAATACACCCCCCTCCCCTAAAAAAATAATGATTGAGAATATTTTGAAGAGCTTCAATATAGGCAGGGAAGTAGATCTTATGAATGAAAGATCTTCTAGAAAGATTTTTTTTTTTTTTTGCGGGGGCAGGGATATTGGCTTGGAAAATATGTATGGGTCCACTTATGTTGTCTGTTTTGTCAGATCGTTGAGACCTTGATAACAAGCTTTTCGGAGAGTGTGGAGCACACAAAATGCTATTTGAAGTACCAGGGAAATTTATTCCTTTATAACTTTCTGCAAGGGCATTTTAGGAGTGCCAGCATTTCTTTCGTGGTAATATTTTACCGAATGAAAGTCATTTGAAGCCTACTTCTAAACTTAGGTAGGGTTCTCAACACGGTATATCCCGTCTAAATTCCCCAGTCAATTAAAAGAGCAGGTCACTCAATTGAATAACCGGCTCATTTAATTGATTGGGGAGTTTAGAAGGAATTTCCTTACTAAGTAGCTAAATTACTAAGCGTAATAGGCTAGAAATACAGGATTAGTCTAAACAACGGAAAGCAACGTGATTCGTCAATTTGCAAAGTCCATGTAGTGATTAATAAGTTAATTACTATACCTGTACCAGATTGTTCAGTATTTAACGTTATCGGGAAATCCAGGCACTTTCTAGTATTTTCAGAAAGGAAGAAATACTCTTTGCAACTAACGATGAATAACGAATATAAGGATAAACAGTGTGACTCATTCCCGCCAAAACAATTGACACGCAAGACGTATAGGTAAGATAAAGCTAGCAGTTGAATACCGTACGAAGGCCGTAACTATATTCTAGTCTTCCTCATGCGTCATCTACGTAAAATCTTTACGTTTCTCTTACCGGGGAGTATGAAGTGTTAGATTCTAGAGCTTTCGGGCCGTATTACATGAAAATACAATGAAGAATTGAAGATTAATCTAGCATGAGAAGAAAAATCTATATTAATATGACCCAATTAATTAAAAACCTTTGACGAACCGAGTGTATATTTTTCCAAGGGTTTTTTATTTATATTTATAGCAAGTATTTGCATGCGTTATGAAGACTAACGTAATTATAAAAAATAATTAATATTCTAATAAAAATTTAACGCAATGTTGGTTATTAATATTAGTTATCCGATGGATAATTGGAAATACTAATACAAAATTTATTTGAAGGCATTTGAGAGGACAACCTCCAGCTCATGATTTCAAAGGTTAGCCCAGCGGCCAGCCCTTGGACCAATCGTATCGGTATTGTTCAAAGAATTTATAACGATATAATTCTTTTTTTCGAGTTACATCTGTGTGGTGACCGGATAATTGTGAGTACCGTTAATGCAAAATGTGTTGTAAGTATAAAAAGACTTAATATATGGGTACATAAGAATTATGTGACTGTCAGCTACGTGTTCGTAATTCCTATCCCAGTTTTGAGACAGACTGGTACGTAGACTAGAATAAGATTAGGCTTATAGTGGTTGCCGTGTTCTGCTATATCTCATCTGCAGTCTTGTCAAATGAAATTATCTACTAGCACTGATCGTCCTTTCCTAATCAATAGCAATTTATTTCTATAGACTTCCTTACTGATACGAATTGAATGCCTTACGATAAAAGCTGACTCTTGGACATTTGAAAATGTGACATACTGTCTCTCTTCTATTGCAGGCTGCAGCATTATGGTCTACCTTGTCTGAACTGTGCCGTACAGAGATAGTAGACCCTGTATCTCTACTATTTTCAACATACCTTGATTCCATAAAGTCTAAGTGTTCTGGATATCTTTGTATATATTGACTTCGTAATCCTGTATTATACTGAGCATCCGACACCATGGACAATGTAACCGAACTTGAAAGAAGCATGTCTTCACGGTAATGAATTAATTTTTCTTCAGACTTCTGGAGATTTTAAATAATTATTTTCACCATCTAGTTGGGCCATGTACGTCAAATCTGCTTTAAGAATCGCACTTGTAATGTTGAACAATTTGTATTGCATTCCAACACACTGCTTATGGATGTTGATTCTCTGGCCCTTCAAATTTGTTGCTCCCCAAGTGTGGTATTCCTTGGAGAAAGTGGGCTTTCAATGGTTGCTGTCCATGGTTTCGTTTTGGAGCTATTCGGCCGGTTATCGAAGTAATCACAATTAATGCTTCATGTTCTCTGGATTGTCACTAATGGATTTCCCGGTAGTCATTGAGATGGGCGATGATGTCAGTCAGTGCGAAGACCAGGAGACTTTAGTACTAGTTAATCACCAGTCCACCTCTGATGTACCTCTCATAATGGCAGCCTTTGATGCACATTGGGGACGGTCGTCCAATGTCATGTGGATTATGGACCGCATGTTCAAAAAGACAAATTTCGGCTTAGTCTCCATATTGCACAAAGACTTCTTTATTTCTTCTGTAAGTATGTTACAACGTGATAACATACTTTTTGTTGTGTACATTTTACGCATTTCTAACAGCTCTAATCCTAACAGGGTAAAGAACATAGAGAAACGTCATTGTTAATGCTCAGGAAGCATATGTCTGACGTGTATATTCCGTTGCGGAGAAAATGGATAGTTTTGTTCCCAGAAGGCGGTTTTTTACACAAAAGAAGGGAAATAAGCCAAAAGTATGTAAATGAGCTTGCTAAAACTCTTCGTGTAGTAACATTCGTTTGTGTCTGGTAGGTTTGCAATGAAAAATGGGTTACCCACTTTGCAAGTCGTTACACTGCCTAGGGTTGGAGCTATTCAGACAATTTTTGACACCATTGGACCCAAAGCAGTAATTCCGGACGGAAACCTCAACAGTACTCAAGGTATAGTAATGTCTTGTTTATCGCTTTACGCCAGCCAATAATATGTTTATTGTAGACTCTTCGCGATGTTCTTTGAAATGGGTAATTGATTTGACTGTGGCATACCCGAATGGAAAGCCTTTAGATCTACTAGCTATCCTATCGGGCCATAAACCGCCTTGCCACATTATATTTCACTACAGAAAATACCCTGCGAACGAGGTTTTTATTGCGACAACCCTTTTTTTCTTTGGTTTGCTAAGATTTACTTTTCTGTATAGGTACCGTCGGACTCTGAGAATCTCACGAACTGGACTTACGAGCGGTACTTCGAAAAGGAGAAGATACTAGACACCTATTATAATACTAGCAAATTTCCCAACGTCACTTCAAAGAATGATGCTCCCAAACAAACGACCCCCATCAAACAGGATATATTCCGTACAATTCTGTTGCACATGCTCTACTTGACTTCAACCTATTTTCATGTCACAGTCCTCACCTCGTGTGTAACGTGGATGTTTTGAATTTGCAACAAAAGCTCATCAGTGCATGTGTATGATTCTAGTCAGATGCAAAAGTTTTGTTAGGATTTCTGTGTCTATGAAGGGGGCCTAGGTAGTTAGTATTATGGCACCAGTGACTTTTTTGAGATTGACAAGGTAACTTTTTTTGCAAAAAGAACAGGAAAAGACGTCAGGTGTATTTTTTTTTTTAATTTAACGTATAGGTTAGTTGAAACTTGAAGAACAAATGTTACGAGGTCTGGTATTTCTTTATGATGGGGCTTAGCGAAATAGTATACAGAGAAAACAGGTATCAAGGGTGTGCATGAACGATATGGAAATTTGTTTCTGTTTTAGTTCCGTTTCCATGTCAGGGTGGTTTGGTGATCTCCTCGCATGACTTTCTTTCTCGGTCGGGTTTTCATTTGTCTCGAATTTGTTACGTCGTTGTTACTTACATGGGCATCTGGGAACGCATACATTACTGCAGACAAATCTTTGATTAAAGGCACACGCATCTTTACTGCAGACAGACAGAAAACTTTCAGATTAGATATTCAAGACATTTAAACCGTTGGTTTGGCGGGGAAACGTAGTGACGTCAGAAGGTCATTATCCCGAAATTTCCAAAAAAGGTAAGTTGACGTCATCCTGCGCCCAGCGGAAGTTGGCGGAGCCTAATGAAAAACTCCCTTCTCTCCATCAAAACCGACCGTGGTTGCCACCCACATACCATTCCTTTCGTGGAAGTAGGCTTATTGGTGGGAAGGGCTTCCCCCTCTTTTTCGTCGACTACCACACCATAGCCCGCCTTCCTTTTCCTAAGCGCAAACGTACCACACTTATAGCGATGAGTCATGCAGTAAAAGTGGCAAGTCTAGAGAAGCTTGGAAAACTGAGAAAATTCCTCTGTTTGTCATCATTGTTGACTCATTCACACGTTGCTGAAGTCATTCTAAACCAGAGGTGTCCCTTGTTGTATTCTATTCAAGTGATATTAGCTCATTAGTAGTGCAGGTGGTCTCTTTTTTCATCACTATACTACAGTAAGCATCGCACGTATACTATAAACTAAACGATTTTGTGTCGATGCCCGCGTTTCCACAAGGAAAGTGTATCGAATTCAAAAACAGCTTTGACGTTTGACTTTCGTATGCGTTATATAGGTATGTATTTGTCCTATTTGTAAAAGGAAATGGCGACACTATATTAGCCAATGTATCTCTCGTTACAGGTTTAAGCTTTCAAGATGTATACCACACCTGCTACTTCGGAAAGCCAGGACAATTCTCGAATGACAGTAGCTGATATTTTGTCCAGTATGGCTACAGCCACTGGCACAGACGCTATGACACCTACAACTGTAATTTAAATATAAAACACACGTGCTTGATTTTATTTATTGACTTTTTTCTACCAGTTCTCTATATTGGATGGACTTTCTGGCGTACCTACCAGAACGACGCCCACTTTGACCCCCACCACTCTAAGGAACATAGAGCAAACTTTCCTTGATCTTGCGGCTGCCACTAGCCATGTTCCTCATCAGCATGAAGCTGGATTTGTCCCACCTTTGGTTGGTCTGCCGCCGTCATCCATGTATTCAATGCCTCACGTTATTATTACTGCGCCTGATTCTGCTGTTGCTTCTGTCGCCGTATCAGTCTCCTCTTCAAGCCACGGTATATTAAAAAAAAAGTTTTTGATATATGGTTATATTTGTTGTGATGGCTTATTTTTGTAGTTTCATACTCAAGACCAGAGAAATGGAATAGTGGGCGTACATCGCAAGCTTCTATTTCATCAGATTTAAGCTTAACCCGTTCCACCCGGACACGCAGTTCAACTTCATCTAGATCTTCGTCTGCGTCTATGTCGCCGCCAATTGCAGCCCCTAGACGTGGAGGCGGAAGAAGACCAAACAAAGATGAATACGAATTAGAAGTGAGATAAACTTGTGCAAACGGGAGAATTAAATGTTGTTTCGATACAGGAAGCTTATGGTCCGGAAGAGGCTGAGCGACGTAAGGTTCGCCGCGAACGAAATAAAATGGCAGCCGCGCGGTGCCGGAAACGAAGACTAGACCACACTAATTTGCTGCAAGACGTAATTTTAATCTGATGTTACTAGTTTACAATATTTTACGTAATGTTTATGTAGGAAACCGATTGTTTGGAAGAGAAAAAGCGAGGAATGCAACACGAAATTCAGCTTTTGCAGCGTAAAAAGGAAGAATTGGAGTTTCTTTTAGACACCCACAAAGCGCATTGCAAGTTAAGAAGAAACGAAGCCAGCAAGCCTGTTTCAAACGTGCATATTAAGAGGGAAATAGAAGACGACCAAGGCTTTGTTCCTCCCATGGCTAAGCAAGCAAAGCTCAGTTCCTATCATAAAGAAAACCTCAACCACCAAAGCCTCAAAACAGCTCGCCCCAGACCAACATCATTGCCAGTTTCATCGCACTTTGTGCCTTCTTCGTCCAAAACCACAACGACCGGCGTCACGGAAATCGCTGGTGTGTCTATTACAACTCCTTCAACTGGATTGGGCTTCAATTTCGATTCTTTGATGGAAGGAGGCACTGGCTTGACTCCTGTAGCCAGCGCAGTTCAATTAGTGGCTCCATCACCCTCGCCTTCCTATAATACAACGAAAAACTCCATGGCTGATTTGGGAAGTCCAGAATCCATCCCCCCAAAATTAGTATCCCTATAAGAGCGTTTTGTTCTTTCATTTGATTCTTGCTTAATTTCAAACTAGCCTAGATATTCCGCTGTGTTGGGTATACGTGAGGCTGAAACGTTTTGCAATTTGCAAATCTGTACGTTTTTAAAGACAAAAAAATTAAGGTTTGATCAGTGGGACGGTCATAACATAAAACTATGCAAACTGTTGCCTTTAGCCGTAAAATTTCTTCTTGACACTGCCAAGGCTTGACTTGGCTTGCTTTGTCTGTATTTATTGCGCGTCTTTGCAATACCCAAGTTTGCTAGTCCAGGAATTGACGTTTCTCCGTTCATTTCAGTGTCGTTTGCAACATTTTTATTCAGTACAAGAGAGATAAAATTTGTCGTGACTTGACGCATTGGTGATTTTTGTGAATTACATTAATTAATTCTATTGCTGACATTTTTTATCTTCGATTTGAAGGGTAAAGCTAATTAACAGGTAGTTGTAGTGCCCGCCTCTTTGCCAGGTCATCAGAAGGTTACTCTAGTTCCCACTGGTGGCGCCCATGACGAATTTGGTTTTCTTTTTGCTTACAGAGTTGTTTTTAGAAAAGCTAGGAACGGATTTGTGCTTGTAAAGATAATTTGATTAATTAATGGCCATTTGAACAATAAAGAAATATTAGTAGTGTTGTAATAGAACGTGAAACAGGAATTTTTTTCAACAATGAAGTGTTCTAACGGACAAATCTCGCTTCTAGCGTTATGCTGTCTTTTTGCAAGTTCTGCTGGGCTAATGTTCCATCTCCAGCCCAATGGTAGAAAATGCCTTCGCGAAGAAGTACACAAAGGTGTAGTAGTAACAGGGGAATATGAAATATCTGAAGCTCCGGGTCAAAGGACTGACTTACTTGTAAGTTGTATCTTTTACCTTCCTTTTCTCGCTAAACTTCGTATTCGTATTTTAGGTAACCGATAGCAAAGGCCACATTTTAGTAAGCCAAGAAGACAAACTGAAGGGTAAATTCGCTTTTACAACCGATGACTATGACGTTTACGAAGTCTGTGTGGTTTCCAAGGTTCCTCCCAGTAAGTTATTTATTTTATTTAATAGAATTACACTTTGGATCAATTTCAAATAACTGTCTTTATTTTATAGCCGTTCGAGGAATTAACCAGGAAGTATCGCTGGTTGTGAAACATGGCTTGGAAGCGAAAAACTATGAATCTGTGAGTATTTCTTTTTCTATTTTTGGCAACATTTTCTCAAGTACTCAGATACTGCAATAATGTACTTGACACTCCCAAAACCTCTTTCTCTACGTGCGTTATTGGGTTTCTTCCAATTCGGGTGGACGGGACTATATAGGCGGTAATTATCTTAAGTTTGGCGTTCTTGTATTGTCTGGTTTGATCCCTCCACTTTTAACCAGTCCCTGTTGGTTAGCTAAAATCGTGTATTCTGTAGACAACAATCCGTGGATATATTGAAAATATGTGTTATAATTTTGTATCTTTTTTTTAGTTGGGTGAAGCAGCCAAATTGAAGCCTTTGGAAGTGGAGTTGAAAAAGTTGGAAGATCTGTCGGAGTCCATCGTCCAAGACTTTGCTTATATGCGTCAGCGAGAAGAGGAGATGAGAGATACCAACGGTAATAAGCAAACTTCTTTTTATTGTAACTTCGTAAAACAATCTTTTTGTTATCATTTGCTTTAGAATCCACCAATTCTCGAGTTTTGTACTTCAGTATATTCAGCATGTGCTGCTTACTTGGTCTTGCAACCTGGCAGGTTCTCTACCTTCGCCGGTTTTTCAAAGCCAAAAAACTCATTGAATAATCAGTATACTTCGTGTTCCACAAGAATAGTCGTGTGCTGGACTAGTGGCACTTTTCTGCCAGAATGCGAGGTCGGGAGTGAATGATAGACAGTTATTTCACTATTCTCTGCTACATTTTTTCACGGTGGTTTGGTGGTTTTGACTTGGAGGGTTGATTGACAAAAGAAGTTAGTAAATTTACGCAGTTGAATCGGCACTTTATTCCGGAGAAGGCAGTGCTCTTAATGTAATAAATTCACGTCCTTGAATATTGTTGTGCACTATTTTTAATATGCATGGAGCATATAATATAATTTAATATGTTGTGTAAGTAATTATTAAGCACTAGTTGTAACTGAAAATACGGTATATTGGTTTATAAGCCTATATAGTATGGCTAAAACCATCCCTGTCCATCCAGTTCTAAGAGCATATCCAAGCACCTTTCTTGCCCGAAACGGTTGGATCCAAAAGTTTGCATTGCACGAGTTTTGCCGCAATCTTCGCTCGGCTCCGTAGAGGGCTCTTGCGTTTCTGATAGGCGTCTTTCTTAGAAATATCAGCATTATTACTGAGCTCTTGAGATCCAGAAATATCTACACCTTTAAAGCAAGATACAGAAGAAGGGTTGAAAATGGCAATGCCTTTGGAATGCGGGCGATGAATTCTTTAAGGACATGCGCTTCAGTGTAACCTGCAGTTTTCTAGTCAAGTCCTAATTTGCAAAGCAAATCGCGAAGATGTTTAAAGTAGAAACGGAGCAGTTCATTCATATGATCGTGCCAAAGTGATTTTGCTATACTAGTCGTGAAGAAAAAGGCCACGTCTCTAGCTGGGTGTGCAATGGAACACATTTGCCAGTCTACTATAGCAATAGCTGTTGGCAGACCGGATTGCTGATCATACTGGAATAACATGTTGTTACTCCAGTAGTCACCATGAATTATGCAAGCTAAAATCCCAATCTCTTCTTCTGGCTCTCGGGCAATTTCGTGCACAATATTAGTTTCAATCAGTGCTATTTTTTTGGCAAGAATTGGGTAGCCCAATTGTTCCGTGGCATCTTTAGCTGTTTGGATGGCCGACTCATACCAATATATGGCGGACATTTCTGGCGCTTCCTTACTTAACATTTCTAAGTACCCAAAACTTTCGCATTTGGTCTTTGCCTTTCGTAGAAATGTAATGGACAGAGCGTGAAAGTAAGCTAATGAACGTAAAGCAATTTTAGCGTGGTTCAAATCGCAACCTTGACTTTTATCTATCATACGGAATCCTCGGAGATATAGGTCTTCCTGAGCAAGAATCGTTTTACTCGTGGGTATTCCACTGTCGTTGAGACCCATGTTGGCGTAGTAGAGTTGCGGTACCGGCAAATATTCCGAGCTTTTTAGGTCAGCTTCTATCAACAGGCTGCGCAAATCAAGAAATATGTGCGAGTACATCACAAACTCTCGCTGATGGAATTCCATACTTTCAGCTACTTTCCGTGTAACCGGATCTTGTGGAAGTACCTGTATGGGTTTGTAGAGTTAGTGGAAACCTTTGCATGCTACTTGTTCGTACCTTGACAATTGGTAGTCTGAGTCGGCCACCGTAGCGTGAAGGCGAAATACTTGACTCATGAAGTTATCGCCATCGGGTATTTTTTTTTTCTTTTTTTTTTAAATTTATTACCAGTTTAGGCCGAAGCCTATTACTGTCCCAGTAATAAGCCATCGGGTAGTGCTCGCCTAACTTCTAAGCGAATTTTGTTGTCAAGTAACAAAGTTGGGGTGTTTTTCTCTGGATCATTTGAGAAGATTTTTGTAACTTTCGGCCATGAAGTGCACTGGTCGCCGAAGCTAGCTTCAAGTTTATCTGCCAATCCGAACTCTTGTAGTACCTGTTGCCAAAAGTCACGTTCAGTTAACTGAGGCTCCATTTCAGCCTTGCTTTTCTGCTTGTGTACCGTATGTCTCCTGGAGTTTTGGATAAGAGTGAGCGATTATTGAATGCTTCGGGTCTCTAGATGAATCCCTCGTTGTTTGCCAAATTTGGAGTTCGTGCTGATACGTGTGATATTCCTATAAATGCTGTGTTCAGATTTACCTTTGCAGATTTTCAAGGTTTAACGCAAGTATAAACTGTATGTTTTGAATTAATTCAGTCGGTCTACAACATATTTTTTACGGGGTAGTCCTGGCTTTTCTACGCAGAGGCAAACTGTTGAGTTTTAGTCGTTATAAACGATGAAATAAGTGTATTATTTACGTTCGGTACGAATAGTCTTAGCTATTGCTGAGAGATTATTCCAGCAGAAAATTCGGGTCTAACGTGTAAAATAATCCAATATAAACCTATTTTGGTCATTGAATTCGCACTTTCCTCTAGGATAAAATAATTAGTAAGTGCAATTGTCTGCTGCAGCATTAGTTTCTATCCCATAGTTTATCGAAATAAAAATATGGAGTTAGAACATATATGTGAGATGAAAAGACGGTGTAAGCGAAGACTTTGGAAGTCGTTCACTGTGAATAAATAATTCTTAAATGTTTATTCCCAAAGGCTGTTTTGTATTCACGTTTTTGTATATTCACTTCCTTACAGTTATACAACAATTGTTGTTCTGTGTTTGAGCACTTAGAACCAACCCCTTCCAATCAGCTCTAGGAGCAGATCAGAATACCCATCGCGGCATGCACGATTCGCAAGAAGTTTCTTCTTTGCAGGTCTCAATTTGGGTCAAGAGATTGCGCAAATAAGGGATGACATGGGAATACATAATGATCTCGCGCTGATAGAGTTCAGATTTGCGTGCCATGTCTCGCAGTGCTGGTTTCTGCGGGAGTACCTATAGTGTTAAATGAGATCTAGAGATTTACTTGTAACAAGTTTTTACCTTAACAAAGCTGTGATAGGTGATACCGTCCGCTATTGCCTGGAGTCGAAAGACTTGGCTCATGAAGTTTTCGCAATCCAATACTGCTCGAGAAACATCTAAACGAATCGTGCCCCCAAGCAATACAATTGATTTTGTTTTCTCGGAGTCTACTGAAGGAATTCTTGCTATTTTGCCCCACGAAATGCACGGATCCCGGACAATTGCTTCAAATTTGTCTTCCAATCCATATTCTTCTATAGTTTGCTTCCAAAACTCACTTTCAGTTAAAAGTGGATCCATTTGAGACTGTTTAGTACGCTTGTGTTGTAGCTGCGTCTCGAGTTTAGCAAACAATGAAGAAATTGGCATGTGCTTGGGACGCTAAACAGACTTATCTTTGCTTATCTTTGGTACCCGTAAACACTTTTACGAAATCCCGTTTCAAAAATCCTTAGTTATTTCAGCCAAAAGTCTGAAACATGGGTCGTGCTTGTAGTCTCATTATATACTTTCACTTTTTGCTGTTCTTGCATGTGAGACCAAAAACCAAACAATACCCAGATTATGCTGATATAAAAACGCTCACAATTCTCGCAATATTTTTTTACATTTTACTACATTGCGTTGATACTATCACTAGATGGTTACTGAATTTTGCTAGTGTATTGTCTCTTGCTCCGGCGTCACTGACAGTCTGCCTTGTTATCCACCTGGCTCTTGCATTCCCAAAACAATTTTTCACCGCTAACGTTGACCCTTCGTTGTCATGACCTCGATTTCCCTTGATAATTTTTGACATCGTTACACTCAGCCCTTTCTTACTTTCCAGTCGTCCCCGAGTGGACTCGGTAAACAAACTCCGGTAAACGTGGAATTGCGTTCTTTCCGACGGACCAACTTCCTCTCTGCCAAGGTTTAGCGTCTTCCGCGAAGTTTTTTTTTTTTGGGGGGGGGGGGGAGGGGCGGGCTCGGATGGCGATGAATCTCGCTGCCCGTGCCGATACCATCCCTTTTCTGACACCACATGCCACAAGATGGCTCGAATTTTGATTAGCAGACACAGGAATAAACCTCGATGTTATAAGATGTTAAAAATATGTATACCATAAGAAATAGACAATTTTACATTTTTAGGAAGGTTTCAGAGGCCGGTCGCATTTTTAATTAAGTTTTTTTTTCTGTTTCATCGTTAAAGAATTGCAAGTCGAGCCGAAGTAACGTTACAAGTTCTGCCTGGCCCCGGTAGGCTTTTACGCAAAGGCTCCATCTGTGTAGAGGCTCCATTAACTGATGCTCCATTTCAGCCTGCTTTTCTCTTTCTGCTACTGTAACGTTTGTTTCCTGAAGTTTTGGATACGAGTGAGCGATTATTGAGTGCTTCGGGTCTCTAGATGAATCCCCAATTGTTTGGCGAATTTGAAGTTTGTGCTGATGCACGTGATATCCATATTCATAGAAATGGTAGGTTCAGATTCACCTTGGAGTTGGATATTTTCAAGGTTTAACGCAAGTATAAACTTTATGATTTGAATTAATTCAATCGGTCGACAACGTATTTTCTATGGGTATTTATTCCTAAAGGCTGTTTTGTATTCAGTTCCTTTACACTTACATAACAATTGTTCTGTGTTCAGTGTAAATGAGTTTGCCCTAAATTAGCACTGTTGCTAACTGTATAGTTTTGGTTTACAAAAGTTAATTGCTTAACTCTTAGAACCACCCCCTTCCAATAAGCTCCAGGAGCAGATCAGAATACCCATCGCGGCATGCACGATTTGCCAGAAGTTTCTCCGTGGTAATGGCGTTACTGAAATTATTTTGAGCTTCTGCAGAGATTTCGATCGAATCAGTTAGGTTTTCTTCATGCTCTTCATCAAAATCTTGCTTCCTACTTTCATTTCTTTGGAGTTCAGTGCCAATATCTTCGCTAAGGAGAATTGGGAGAGCAAGAATCGCCTGTGGCAAGGCTTTTCGAATTCGAGCTGCAAATTCATTCATGAAACGAGATTCAGTGTACCCAGATGCTTCCAGGTCAAGCCCTAGTTGACACAGTAAAGAGCGAAGGTGTTCGAAATACATTAGTAAGAGTTCACTCCAATGATTACGCCATACAGAATTGCGTGTACTAGTCATTAAGAAGTAACCGATGTCTCTAGCTGGATGTCCCACAGCGGCTACCTGCCAATCGACCATAGCTGCAGCTGTTGGCAAACCAGATTGCTCGTCGTACTGGAATAACATATTGTTACTCCAGTAGTCGCCATGAATTAAGCAGGCTAAAAGTCCGGCCTCCTCTTCCATTTCACGGGCATTGTTTTGCTCTGTGTTGTCGCCAAATATAGCCAACTTCTCGGCAATAACTGGGTAGCCCAGCTGCTCTATAGCTTCTCCTACTGATTGTATACACGACTTGAACAAAGCAAGTGCTGTGGGCGAATTTTCTGGCGCGTCGGGCTTGGTGAAAATGTCTAAATACTTGAGGTTTTCGCGATGGTTCTTCGTTTTACGTAGCATCGCATTAGAAAGGGCATGGAAATAAGCTAGTGAACGTAGAGCACACTTGGCGTGATTTAAATCACAGCCTTGCTTTTTGTTTACCATACGAAAACCGCGGATGCGTAAATCTTCATTGGCTAAGATGGTTTTACTAGTTGGCAATCCATTGTCGTTGAGACCCAAGTTAGCATGGTGTAAATTAGGCACTATCAAATAATCTGCAGGGTTTAGCCCAATTTGGGTCAAGAGATTGCGCAAATAAGGGAATACATTGGAAAACATGATGATCTCGCGCTGATAGAATTCAAATTTGCGTGCCATTTCTCGCAGTGCCGGTTTTTGCGGAAGTACCTATAACGTGTTAAATGATTTTTAGGGATTTTCTTGTTACTATTTCTAAGTTTTTACCTTGACAAAGCAGTGATGGGTGATACCGTCCGCTATTGCCTGGAGTCGAAAGACTTGGCTCATGTAGTTTTCGCAATCGAATACTGCTCGAGAAACATCTAAACGAATCGTGCCTCCAAGCAATACAGTGGATTTAGTTATGTCGGCGTCTGTTGAAGGAATTCTTGCTATTTTGTCCCATGAAATGCACGGGTCCCTGACAATTGCTTCAATTTTGTCTTCCAATCCATATTCTTCTATAGTTTGCTTCCAAAACTCACTTTCAGGTAAAAGACAAAGAGGATCCATCTCAGACAGCTTAGTATGCCTTGTTGTAGCTAGGTATCGAGTTTAGCAAACAATGAAGAAGTCGAGATGTTCTAGGGACGCTTAGCAGAATTATACTTACGTTCTTTTGGATATCAGTTCGTGACGATTCATGCGGTAGCCGTAAACATTGTACGAATCCCGTTTTAGAAATCTTAATTATTTCAGCTAAAAGTCTGAAACACGTTTGTAGTCTCACAATGACTTTCGCATTGTTGTTATTCCACGCGAGACCAACAACTGAACAATACCCAGATTATGCTGATATGAAAACCCACCCAATTTTCGCAATATTTGTTTTACATTTTACTACATTAGGCACAAGATGGCTCGAATTTTGCTAGAATGTTTTCTCTTCCTCATGCTTCACTGATGGGCTGCCTTATGGCTGCGACCTTGCATTCCCAAAACAATTTTACAACGTTAGTGATAACGTTGACCCTTCGTTGCCATGACCTCGATTTAACTTGATAATACACCGCTACGCTCGGCCCTTCATGACTTCCACTCGCCCCCGCGTTAACTCTCGAAACAAACTCCGGGAAACGTGGAATTGCATTCTATCCGCCATGGTATATACCGTCTTCCCCGTCGTGCTCTTGTGCCTTGCATCCATGACCCTCACGTCCTCCATCGACGTGATCTTGCTTTACTCGCTGTCGTAGTGTCGCCTATATCTGCCGCTGGTGACTCGCAAAACCGTCGTCCTCATCTCAATTCCCAACATCCTTGCCTGGCTTTTCCTCTCCACCCGGGTTTGTTCTTTTTCAGTTCTCGTGGTCAGGGCCCAAAGGTTCCTCCATAGCTGCAGGTCGTCACAGTGTAGTAGGCAGCGGACTGGGGATGGCGACGAGCCTCGCGGCCCATGCTGATCCCGTCCCACTTCTTATGTTTCATCGGTAAAAGAATGGCAAGTCAAGCCGAAGTAACGCTACAAGTTTGGCCTGGCCCTGGTCAGCTTTTACTCATTCAGTCCGTACAACTCAGAACATCTACTTTATGCATTCGGAATTATACTCTATGGACTATTCGTTTAGAAACTAGTCACTAGAACCAACCCCTGCCCATTAATTCGAGCAATAGGTCCGAGTACCTGTCACGTAATAAGTGATTTGATAAAATTTGTTCCGCCGATGCCGCATTGCCGTAGTTATTTCGCGCTTCCAGTGTGACTTGACTGGACTCCGGTAGGAGTGCGTTGTTTTCCTCATGAAAGTCACGCTTGTCGCCTTGACATCTCTGGAGTTCTGACGCAACTGCTCCATCGTAGATCATAGGAAGTACTAAAAGGGATAATGGCATTGCCTTCAGAATTTGGACTGCGAACTCATTTAGGAAATGTGTTTCCGTGTAGCCTAACTTCTCCAGGTCTACTCCTAATAGATATAGCAAACTACAATGATGTTCAAAATAGTCATGTAGCAGCTCATTCCAGTGATCCCGCCAAAGTGACTTAGATGTACTAGTCATGAAGAAATAGCCTATGTCTCTACCTGGATGTCCCACTCCAGAGATTTGCCAGTCGACCACAAAGGCGGCAATAGGAAGACCGGAATGTGGATCATACTGGAACAGTATGTTGTTGCTCCAATAGTCACCGTGAGTAAGACAGGCTAGTAGCCCAATCTCCTCTTCATTTTGGCGATCGTGGTATCGTGATGCTTTATCTTTGAAAGTGACTAGCTTCTCTACAATGGCGTGATAACCCAGCTGCTCAAGAGCATCTATGCATACTTGTATGTTCGACTGAAACATTGCTGCGTTCGCAACCATATTTACGTGCGGAAGGGCTCCAGTGAACATTTTTAAGCAACCGAAGCTTTCGCGAAGATTCTTAGTGTTTCGAATCATTACATTCGAAAGTGCATGAACGTAAGCCAGCGAACGCAAAGCGCATTTTGCGTGAGCCAAATCACAGCCCAGTCGCTTATCTGGCATCCGGAAGCCTCGAAGGCGTAGGTCTTCCAGAACCACGATGGTTTTACGCGTGGGTAATCCAGTATTATTGAGACCCATGTTGGCGTAGTATAATTCCGGGATTAGTAAATATTCAGAAGGGTTTAAGCCTGATTGGGTCAACAGGCTCCGCAAGTAAGGAACGACATCAGAATACATGTGGATTTCGCGTTGATAGAGTTGCATTTTGCGGGCTACGTCTCTCATTGTCGGATTTTCTGGAAGCACCTGTGCTTTTTACTATAAGTTAAGGTAAATTGTACCAATTAACAGAATTTTACCTTAAGAAAACAATGGTAGTCAATATCGTTTTCCGAAGCTCGGACGCGAAAGACTTGGCTCAGGAAGTTTTCGCCGTCAGCTACTGCACGATGAACGTCTAAGCGAATCTTGTTTCCAAGTAACACTGTTGAAGTACTTTTGTCTGAATTTTTCGCGGAAATTTTGGAGATTTTTGGCGATGATATCCACTGGCCGCTGGCGATAGTTTCAAATTTGTCTTCCAATTCGTATTCTTCTAAGGTATGCTTCCAGAACTCACTTTCCGTTAAACGGCGTTTCATTTCAGACATTTTAGCAAGTGCTACAGATCCGCGAAATGGGTTTACCGCGAATGATTTAAGGTGCTCTGAAGGTGCGCAATATATTTGAACTTTGTTGTGAAATATTTTGCACTTCGTGACCGTTCATGCAGTTTCCGTGAGCCTTCCTTTTTACTTTCCTATCGCTCTTTTCCTTGTTCAGTTCAAGTCAAAATCGTGTCGAAAATATATTTGTATTTATTATTTTAGCTGATCAGGTTTTCTTCGCCTGTCTTGGTTATCATGGCGTCGTAAGGTTTGTTATTTCGAGAGTTCGAATAAGCTTAGCTTTCAATTGCCTTGGTAAGGTTATCTATTGTTTACCCCGTAATTTATTAGAATTTACAAACATTAGTTCGCATTCTTTTGTGTACGAAAATAATATACCCGAACGAATTATAATATTCATACTTCTCCTTTACCCGCTGAAAACACTGTATTAACGTCTGCGTAATTTTCTTATTTGCTTTGACTTTTTTATTTCTAGTCTTCGAGTATAAGGTATACGTATTGCTATACATGTACTGTTAAAGCGTCTTTTATAATTAGACTTGTTTTTGTTTTGTATACCGAACTATTTTTCTAATTTGGCTTAGATGCCTATGATCGGGATTACAAGACATAATTAAAATAAACCGTCCTCGTAAGCTTCCACAAGTAAATCCACAATTCGTTTACTGAGTACCGTATTAGTGGCGATTAAATCCGCTTTAGTTGGCTCTTTGAATGTATTTTGAGCCTCTTCAGTCAACTGACCTTCGTCGTCGATGTAAATCTTATCTTGTGAACTACCAGTCGGTCTGCTCATACGTTCAGCCAAGTCTCGATCCAATGTAAAAGGCAATAACATACATGAAATTATAATCAAATGCATAAGTCGTTGCTGGAATTCTTCACGGAACGTTTCCTCCGAGTAGCCTTCTTGACTCAACCGTATTCCAAATTTTTCCAGCATGGTGCTGAGTTGCTCGAAGTATTCGCCTACAAGGTGACCCATATGTGCTTTTCTGACTGGCGAAGCAGTGCTGTTGGTCAGAATGTACTGGATATCATAGCTGGGATGTGCTACTCGGGAGATTTGAAAGTCTAGCATTTTCGTATTGACCGGTAGTCCCTCTTCGTTATAAACAAACAGCATGTTATTAATCCAGAAGTCTCCGTGTGTAACGCAGAATACGCTTTGTCCAGGAACAAATGGCTCTCGTTCCAAAGCCGTTTCAAGATTAGGTATCCGTTGCTCCAGCCTGTCAGCCACTTCAGGGTGATCCATTATGCGAAGCAAATCCGTTAAATTTAGAAGGTGCGTTCGTAACGCCTCGTTGGAACCCTTTTCAATGGCCATGGTCTCTTGCAGAAAGTCAATCATTCCAGTAGGGTCTGACTTCTCCAAACGCCGTACGTAGGCAATGCTAGCAGCATGATAGTTGGCCAAGCTTTTCAAAGCACAGCGCAGATGAGCCAGATCGCAGCCAGCGTACTTATCAGCCATTTTGTAGCCTTCTGGTTGAAAATTTTCCAAAACTAGGATAAGCTTATTGCCCTCGTCTGAAAAGTGGTAAAGGTCCGGCACTTGCAAGTATTGCTTCGGATCCAGCCCAGCCTCTTCGTAGAGATTTCGCAGGGCCGGAAATACTTCCTTGTATATTCGCATCTCGCGTTGATGAATACCGCACGAAAGTGCAAAATCCCGCATCAGTGGAGCGTTGGGCAAAACCTGTTAGAACGGGAGAACTCTTTGAAGTCGAAATACTCTTACGCTGTACAGTGTTTGGTACTGTAAAGCCTGGTGCACACTGGAGTGTCGTTTATGTCAACATACACAACATACGACATACGACTAGTAAACAAACCAGAAAATTTCGGCACAAAGCCAACATAAGCACTCTGACATACGAGTTGAGCACTGCTCAAGTTGAGCAGTGCTCTTATTCCCTTATTTGTGCACACAGGCACAACTGACATACGCCTTTTCGCCAATCACATATAAGGTGATTTTACTAGTCGTATGTTGTGTATGTTGACATAAACGACACTCCAGTGTACACCAGGCTCCAGTGTACACCAGGCTTAAGGTACGCGCTTGTAATGTAATATAAATTACCTTCACAAATGCGTCAAAAGTGTCGCCCTCCGTTGTGGCCTTGACAAAGTACACTTCACTCATAAAGTTGTCGCCTACGGAAGTTGCTTGTTTGACTCGTACGCTAATGTTTTTTGAATCAAGTGGTAGTTGTATAGTGCCAGAACCATTTTCTTCGTCTTGTTTCACTACTTCAGCCAACTGGGAAGCTAAATCCGTGCTTTGGAACAAGTTTTGCCAAAATGCTTTTTGAACAAGTAGTTCGTTTGCCATGACTGTGCAGTTTGATGTCCTGAGACGGTAAACAGTGTGTACGAGGCTCGCCAAACTCTTTCCTTGTCTTATCGTCTTGCTCATAAAAACAGGTCATGCAAAAGCTTGTTTGTTTAACAATCTTGACTCGCAAAAGCCGTTCATACGATGTTCAATTATGCACTAAATTTATTCCCAATCACAGTAAGAAAATAATGCAAAGTGACAGTTCAGTTCAGATGTACACTGTTTATACAAATTGACATCCAAAGTTGAAGTTTTGTCAAGCAGGAATACAGCACGACACTTCAGAGTCTTCTCTTAGACTCAAGACGTGAAAGCAAATACAGTCGACTTCGAGGCACCCAAGGACGGGGAAAGGTCTTGTTATGAGTGAAAGGGAGGAGCTCTTGTAATATACGTCACTTGAACAATTTCCAAAGCCTTGATCTCAATATAATTTTCCTATTTTTATGCAACAGAAAAAGACCAAAATACCCAGAGTATACTAAATTGCTTTTTCGTAATTTTACAGTACCCCTCGATTTACCATTTCAAGAATTAATTCCGAGACGCGTTCCCTCAAAACCGGGAGTCGGTACAGGTTCTGCGCGGAATAAGCTACGGTTATTGTTTCGTCTCTTGATTTGACGAATGCTTCTTCATCAATCTCCGTAACAGACGGAGCATCTATGCTATCTCCATTAGGACTGGTTACAGTTTCGGCAAAACCTTGGTTCAAAATAAAAGGGAGGACCAGGCAACCCGTTATGGTTCCTTTTAACAATCGTTTTTCGAAATCCGCCCGGAAATCTGCCTCGTAATAACCTTCCTCTGGTAATCGTATCTGTAACTTGCGTAGAGCCTCTTCTAGAGTAGAATAGTAGGTTTTAAGTATATAGTCGAGGTTTTCTTGTCGCAGCTTGAACGTTGCGCTAACCAAGAGGAAATAGACAATATCCCAAGCCGGATGCCCTAATCGAGAAATTTGCCAGTCCACTAGAGCAACTTGCTTAGGACGTCCGTCGGGGCCGTACTGAAAGAGCATGTTATTAACCCAAAAATCTCCATGGATAATGCAGCCCAATGGCCCGCAAGATTGAAAGTCTTCATGCGCGAGAATTTCTGTGGCCTTGGGGATTAATTGTTGAATTTTTTGGGCTGCCTCTGAATGGCCTAGCTGCTGCAAGAAGTCAACGTCGTTTTGCAAAATCTCAGGCAAAAGCTGGTCATCCATGATCATGCCTTCCGCTAAGCTGTCAATGAAAGCTTGCTTAGATGAGCTTAATTGGCGGCGCGTGTAAGCAATGGAGACGGCATGAAAATGTGCTAAACTACGTAGTGCGAGTATGACGTGGTCAAGGTCACAGCCCTTGACCTTGTCTGCCATTCTATAGCCTTGAAGATGCATATCTTGCAAGACTAAAACAATATCAGATTTATCATTCTTGACCGGATTAGTAAGCTGACAAAAATACAAGTCTGGGACTTGGATATATTCGTTTGGGCTGAGGTTGTTTTCTACGAGTAGCCTGCGTAACGCTGGGAAAGTTTCGTTGTACATGTAATTCTCACGATTATGAACCCCCGATTTTGTAGCCACGTCTCTTAGGAATGTATTCACGGGAACTACCTATAAGGAGTAGAATTTTGATTTTTTTTATTGGATCTGATACTATGGTCAAGGTTTTTACCTTTGCGAATGCATTATAAGTCTGTTGGCCTGGAGTAACAAGCTTAAGGTTGTATACAACACTCATATAATTGTCGCCCACAGCTGAGGCTTTGGATACTTGTAAGCCGAGGTGCTGTTGACGCCATGGAATCTTCACTTGGACGAGCCCAGTTTCGGTGTCACCTGAAGGAGCTCGTGTTTGGACGAAAGGGTCGTCCGTGGAAATAGTGCCTTCCACTATTGCGAACAATTTCGAAGCTAAAGAAGCTTCTTGGAACAAATATTTCCATAACTCAGTGCACAGGTCAGTCATATTCACTTCTTAAGAATGGGTAAGTGACTGACCTAGGCTGCTTTTGTGTTTCAAATGATAAGAAATACGTCTCACTTGAGATAGGGCATGGACAGTTGTGGGTTGTTTTTGGCATGTAATCACGCTACTTTCCGATTAAACCCGACTCTCCCCTCAAGACGAATTGACGTTTGAAGTTAAGCCATAAAATAAAGATCCATGCAAGTTTTCCTTGTAACTTGGTGCGTGGGCACGCATGTAAAAATCGAATTTGAAGAAGGAGGAGGGGGTAAAACGAGCCAAAACATTAACTCAAATTAAGAAAATGCTGAATCAGCGCACACAATGACTGGCTGACTAGCTGAAAATTATTCCATTGTGCAGTCGTAATGACCACGACTTCCTGGAATTCGGCTTCTCCTTCTGAAAACATCGAGCATTCCAGAAGAGCAAAGTAAAAAAGTAAAAGTGAGCTATGGTATGGGAGCAGTAAATCTTTAGGACAGATTTCAAGGCCTCTTTGTATTGAGACACATGAGCAGTTTTTGCACACACACAAATAACTACAACGGTAAAATGGCCACGTCTGCGCAATTCCTGAACATTTCTTGTGCACCGCAGCCGATACCCTGTGTCCCATTTTCGCAAATACCCCAACTGTTGCCTGTATATAAATATTCAAGTAGCACTGGGATTACTTTCACACCAGACACTCAACTTTGTTACTGACCTGCTGTATACTGCCACTGCAAAACGCAATTAGCACAAGTCACTCCTTTGGGCAGTTGGATTACTGGGTGGTATAGTCCGACGTCAAAGGTCGGAATAGGGAACCGGGTTCCTGACCCGTCCGCTAATTCCAGGAGTTCTTTTTCTAAACACGACTGCTGAACTAGTTCGTCTGCAGAAGATTTAGGACAGAGGCGGAACTCAAAGAAGCCCATGTGACTAGAGGTCAAATCCACATCAATTTTGACTACCTGTATAGGATAGTTGCTCCTTTACAAACCTAACGAAAACTACCTGAAATTCTTACCTGTCCTTCAGTATAAGTCGCAGAAATTATACCCAAACCGTACTTCCCGCCTTCTTCATTCTCTCGTGGACGGGGTAAAGCCCAATTATCGCCACATTCTCCACACAGGCCATTATTTTGTTCCCATTGTGCCTAATAATATTTTAAAGACGTATAATAATTGACAAGGAAGTTCAGCTTTGTGTTTCAAGTTACCGCATAGCCTCCGCAGAAAAGTTGGTTATCGTTGTAATTTTGAGGTGAATCGTATCCGAACCTCCATAACGAAGATCGAGAAGGTGGATTCAGCATCATGCCGTGGCCCTGTACTCCATGTTCCCAGTAGCTCGCGATAACTACGATGAAAAGGCAGTATAATTTGATCATTTCATAACAGAAATGGTTCACAAAAATTTTAAACGAGAATAAGGATCGGATTGAAGAATTTCTCAAGCCGTTTCGCCGTTTTATATGATTTTATCGAGTTCATTTTCTACCATCACTGTATCATAGATAAAAATCCACAGATCTAACAGACGCCGTAATTCGTATGAGAAGCCATCGGTATCTGATAACCAAAACTCTAGATTACTTTACCAACTTTCGGAAGTTTCAAAGGTATGGTATTATAAGGGGAATCAACACTATATTACATCCGTCTTTACTAAGCTAAGCTATTACAGACTTTGGAAGCGAAAGTTGCGTCAGAAAGATTATGACAACTTAGCTTCAGTAAACAATTTAGCTTTGGCTTATTTCTTTGCTTTAGCACTTTTACACATAAGGTAATGTTATCTTTTGTGGTTTAACTTCGGTTATCGCTACGCAGCGATTATAGAGTATCTGCCATTAAGGTTGTCTTGTAACTCCGGGTGACAGTTAATGGATGGTTCTGGAGATGTTCCGTTCTTTGTGTCGTGAGGTGTCATGAGTTTTTGCGGCTAAATTTGGTCTTCTCACCATGACTTGCGCTTATCGTTCCCGCTCGGATGAGCTCCTGCTCCCGTATAAAGTGCAGTTGTTTCGTAAACGTGAGAAAGACAAGTCTTACATCCCCAGTGTTAGCTAAAGCCCCATCTGATTTCAGCAATGGGATTCAAGGATCACGTTGAGTTTTATAATGGCCAGAAAATGCCGATTATAGGCTTAGGTACGTGGCAGGTAAGCTTTATTTCATTGATGTGCGTATTACGCATATCGTAATCATTTCTATTTGGACTAGTCGTCGCCCGAGGAAATCAAGAAAGCAGTAAATGCAGCTTTGGAAGCAGGATACCGTCACTTTGACACGGCTTACAATTATCTTAACGAGCCGGCCATCGGGGAGGTGTTGCAAGAATGGGTTCAAAGTGGCAAGATTAAGCGCGAGGAGTTATATATTGTTACAAAGGTACTATCAGCGCCAAATAATCCCAATTTTTTGTTGCTACGGTGGCTAATTCTCCTTAAATAGTTGCCTATGATTGGAAACCGCGCTTCCGACGTGGAAAAGTTCATGAAACTTTCCTTGAAGCAACTGCGTCTAGACTACGTTGATCTATACCTGGTCCATTTCCCATGTGGCCTCCTTCCCGGCAAAGATGACAACGACGTTTTCCCCATGAAAGATGGCAAGCTGACTCTAGACATGTCAACAAACATCGTTGAAGTTTGGAAGGTATTATCATTGTACTTTGGATGCACATACCCTCGCTAAAGCAAGAGGCTTGAGTATGATTAGTTAGCAAAACACGGTATCTATGTGATAGGCGATGGAGGCCCAAGTGGACGCTGGAAGGACCAAGTCCATCGGGTTGTCGAACTTTAGCGTAAAACAAATAGAGCGTATTGTTGAAGCTGCCAGGATTCGCCCTGCCAACCACCAGGTAGAACTACATGCATACTTCCAACAGCATACTCTGCGAGAAGCCTGCAAAAAACATAACATAACAATCTGCGCGTACGCTCCACTGGGGTCACCAGGACGCGGTGCATTTTACGCCAAATTGGGTAGACCGTAAGCAGATTTTTTGCCGCTTTCGGAAAGGTGCTGGTAACTTTTGTTTTTATTATTGTTCAAGTGCTCCAACCATTCCCGATGTTCTGAACCATCCCAATGTCACAGACATTGCTAAGAAACACAATAGGACCACTGCTCAAGTATTGCTTAGATGTTTAGCCCAACAGGGTATTGTCGTTATCCCCAAGAGCACAAATCCAGACCGAATTGCAGCAAATTTTAAGGTAATTTTTAAGAAGTAGCCGTTTGAGGTTGAAGTGACGTATTGGTATTTCGATGTTAAGATATTCGACTTCACCCTGGATGCGTTTGATATGCAACGATTGGCTGCGCTAGACCAAGGCGAAGAAGGCCGAACATTTGATATGCAAATGGTTGGGTAAGTTAAAGATATTTGCATTTACTTGCTTCATTTTCTAAGCACTTTATTCCCCTTTCTTAGTATGGATGTTCACCCGGAATACCCTTTGACACATTAATCTAGCTGGGACAAGTTTTATTCATTACAGTATATCGCGTTATGTATCGCTCAATACATGCTAAGTGGATTGAGTTCCAAAGATGAAAGTTTTAAGTTGCAATCCGATAGTGAAAAGTTTATGCGAAAGAGTTATGCTGATATGGTATCTAGTCTATCATATCCGATGTTTGTTGTTGGCCTGACCATGCGTATATATCCATACTTGAATGACTAGAAAGGATTCTTTGAATCAAGGTCAGCTGCAGTTGTGGTTCAAACCGGATGGATGGAATACCTGCTTTAGCTGGGGAGAGTTTGAGTTTCTACAGATACGTCGATCATTTCAAGCTTGACGGGGAGCCGTAGTTGGTGTGTTGTTTTCTTTCGGTTCGCGGTTGGCGAGGTTCATTCATGGATTTCAAGGATCACGTAGTCTTGCCAAATGGTGATAAGATGCCAATAATTGGGCTTGGTACCTGGCAGGTATATTAGCAAGCTTTGCTGTTCTCTAGATTCGTAACCCTGGCGTTGTAGGCAACCAGACCCGACGAAGTGAAGTTGGCAATCGAAGCTGCATTGAAAGCCGGGTACCGTCATATAGATACCGCATATGTTTACCAGAATGAGGAATCTATTGGCGAAGTTTTGGAGGATTGGATCCGAAGTGGGAGAGTCACAAGAGAAGAGCTTTTTATCGTTACAAAGGTTACCCTGTTGCGCTATGTAGTAACAACATATCTAATATATATTCTTGTCTTCACGATTGCAGCTTCCTATGATAGGAAACCGGGCTTCGGATGTCGAAAAGTTTTTAAAATTGTCTTTGGAGAAGTTACGCTTGACCTACGTTGATCTTTACTTGATACATTTGCCAATTGGCCTGGGCCCAACAGACGACGTGAATAATCTCATCCCTAAAACGGAGGACGGGAAGCTGATTTTGGACACAACTACAGATCTTGTAGCAATATGGAAGGTATGATTGCGTGAACTATTAAAGAAAAAGCCGGAATAATTAACGTGATACTTTGTAGGCAATGGAAGATCAAGTGGATGCTGGTCGCGTGAAAGCGATTGGACTATCGAATTTCAATAGTTTACAAATTGAACGCATCATAAAGAATTGTCGAATAAAACCTGCAAACCTACAAGTCGAGTTACATGCCTATTTTCAGCAAAGGGAATTGCGAAAAGTGTGCGAAAAACATGGCATAACTGTGTGCGCGTATGGACCCTTGGGCTCTCCTGGACGGGTTAAGTATTACGCCGAACATCATATACAGTAAATTTGCGTTCTGTATAATCCAGGAGTATTAATTATTGGCATCAGGAGTGTTCCTGAGATTCCGAATGTTATGAAACACCCTATTGTTGTAGAAATAGCTAAACAGTATGGGAAAACGCCTGCCCAAGTGCTCCTTCGACATTTGACTCAGCATCGCATTGTCGTTATTCCGAAAAGTTCCAACCCGGAAAGGATAACGTCCAACTTCCAGGTTTGTTTTTCTCAATGTGATCGAAAAGCATTCACTTGTTATTTGCTTTTATATGTGCAGATATTCGACTTTAACCTGAACAGCGAGGACTTGGCACGCTTAGATGAGCTCGATCAAGGGCCTAAGGGTCGGTCATTCGCATTTGATACTTTTATGGGGTAATTCTGGTTTCCTTAAAATTACTTTGGTGTTTACTGTAGTTGGGCTATCTTTTTAGTTGGGAAAAGCATCCTGAATTTCCCTATCACATACCTTATTAGGAAACCCTAAATGGAGTATCCGGAGAACGCTATTAAAAATTTGGCGTAAAGAGCTTTTGCAAACCAAGTCGGGAGTAACTTGTTAATCAATGATATACATGTGTGATGCAAGGACTCATTGGTCAGTTATGGTATTGGTCAGTTAATAGTTTATGTATGTGATACTGTGCAAATTGTTTGAATTATATTTGCTCGAATTGTATTTTCGAAGTTTCAAGTCTTTCACAACCTAACCCGTTATCTTGCGCAGATGGAAAAGCGCGCAAAAGTGAGACTCTTTCAATTTGCCATTATATGGATCGGACGTCTTGCATTCGCCAACGTTGGAAGGCATGTTGTCCGACGTTGAAAGAGTTTTCAACGTGAATCTCTCGGGAGTAAAAGTACAGACAGTTGAATGCATTGTCTTGTCATTCAACTCGTGCCACGCATACAAAATTTTGAGGATCTGTTGCAAAGCATCGATGTTTTCTCAGTAATAGTAGGCAGCATGCAGGTTTCGGGATACGATTTCAACTGTTACACAATTCTGAATACGACTTGGCACTCAGAATTGTGTAACAATTGAAATACTACATCGATTTCGACTCCGATTCTTTGATGTGTGATAAACTGCTTCGTCGTCGCAAGAGAATATCCCCCGTTAACAAATTTATGTATTAATTTTAATTCAAATGAAAATCCCGCCGTACGATATGTGCTTTACAAAGCTTCATTTGAGCTTTATCGACCACGTGATCTAAGCTTACGGCTAAGCTCCTCCTCCAGTGTCATAGGAGGCTCATAGGAGGCGGGTCTGTATTCTGTTGTGTTTTGTGGCGCCGAGCTTTCCGGATTCTAAAAATCGTGTCTGCAAGGTCCAGGAAATACAAGCAGAGATGTCTCAAGATACTTTGAAAATGTAAGTTGCATAAAGCTGTAAACAAAAGTCCTGTAGTCTGGTCATTTAGCTGTATAATGTTTTATTTCACCCAGTTTAGTGGTAGGAGACGTCAAGGGGAATTATGGAAAGCTTTTTAGCCGTGTCAAGTGCATCAATGACAAAAATGGACCTTTTGACATGTTGCTGTGCGTTGGGGAATTTTTCGGAAGCTCAGAAAGTGACTGGGAGCCATATAAATCAGGCCAAAAGACATGTATGTGGATTAATTATTTTGCATATAAACTATACCGCACAGAAAGGTTGTTTTTTATAGTTCCGGTACCGACATATATTTTGGGCCCCTGCAAATCCGAGACTCAGATTTTTTACCCTGACCTGAAAGGCTGTGAAATGGCTCCCAATATCACTTATTTGGGCGACAGAGGCATATACACGGGCAGTAATGGTCTGAAAATTGCTTACCTGAGTGGGAAAGAAGGACAGAAATCAGATGTTACCACTTTTTCTCATGACGCTATTAAGGCGATTGAAATCCCAGCCATGAACGAGCCTAATTTTAAGGGCATTGATATCCTCTTAACGTCTCAATGGCCCAAAGATGTCTGTAAATTTACTACCCCACCAGTAAAGACAGTTCGTTCTTTCACTTCAAATTAAAACCTTACTGTTTTTTACTCAAACAAGGCTGGTATCGATGCAGAGACTTGCGGCTCAAGCTTAGTCTCTGCTTTGGCGAAAACTCTCAAGCCGCGCTACCATTTTGCAGGCTTGGAAGGTATTTTCTTCCAGCGACGAGCCTATAGGTGACATATAAAACCATTGCTATCAATACAAATTGCTGGTCTTGTCTCTGTATAGGAATCATCGGGTGCTACAAGAAAGCGCCAGCCATGTTTCATGGTTTGTAGGTATGGCCGAAGTTGGGAATCCTGCTAAGGAACAAAAATGGGTCTATGCGTTCAATATAACTCCGTTGAAAAAAGAAGATCCGATTAAACTCTGTTTACAACCCACTGGAGTCACAGATTGTCCGTATTCTCATTCAGTAGCATCCAATGAAGAAGTGCGACAGGTAAAATTTTCTGGTTTTATTTTGAAGCGTATGAAATCGTCCTATGATATGTTTTGCTGCTTTTCTTTCAGGAAGCTCTGCAGAATCAATTTTTTTACGATACAAAGGCACAAAATAGGCAGGATAACCCACGCAAAAGAAGGAACCAAAATCAAGATCAAGCGCCCCGTCCACCACCTAAACCTATGGGTAAAATTGGATCCTTTTTCTTCCTTATCTTTGAAACTTGTCACTTATGAACCTTATTGTTAAGCTAATTGATAAACTGCTCAAGTTCCGAGTCAATCTTCATCTTGTCTTCGCTGTATAGGTCCGTGTTGGTTTTGCCTGTCCAGTCCTGAGGTGGAAAAACATTTGGTGATCAGTGTAGGGGACCAGGTAATGAAGTGACATAATAATTGAATTTTTTTGTAATAATAGTGACATATTTTTAATAATACGTGTTCTACATTTTAGTGTTATTTGGCGTTAGCTAAAGGCCATTTGACGCCCGACCACGTCTTGATTTTACCTGTTGGTCATTATCAAAAAACGGTCGGTTTGCCAAAAGAAGTGTTGGATGAAATCAACAAATATCCTTTTATATAACAGTTTTTGCTTGATTTTTGCTGTACTATTCAAAATTGTTGTTTCCTTAATCATCGACTTTTTTGCTAGCACGTATAAAGCAGCCTTACGGGAGTGTTTTAAGAAACAAAATCAAGGGGTGGTGTTCTTTGAACGGAATTATAAGTCACCGCATTTGCAGATCCAAGCCATTCCGGTTCCATTATCGTTAGTGCGTAGACTAGGAGACAATTTGACCTTTGAAGAAATTTTCATAGTGAGTTTTCACGGCTTCTTTGTTTGAGGTACACATTTTAGTAACGATTTTATGATGTTTAGGATGGTAGTAGAGCAGTAAACGTGAACCTGAAGGAGCTTCCCAAGGACTCTAATGTGCAAGAAGTCGTAAAACCGAATGCTCCATATTTTTATATGGAGCTTCCACAAGGACAACAACTTCTGTCTTACATTGAAAGGGGAGTTCAGTTTCCCTTGGAGTTTGGCCGGTAATGTTGTCTGAATTTAGTTGGAGTTCTTTGATATTGACCCTCTTTTAATTCTAGTGAGATTATGGCCTGTAGCAAAGTACTGAATTTGCCAGATCGCATTCACTGGAGAGACTGTGTTGTCTCTAAAGCAGAAGAAGCGAAACTTGTGGCAGATTTCAGGGAAAAGTTTAAACCTTTCGAACTTACAGACGATTGATGAAGAAATGCATTGCTTTGTTTCTTACGTTTAGGTTTGCCTCCCTTTTTAAATGAAATAAATGGTCTTAAAGCCAAAAGTTGCTTATGGTTTACTAAGTGTTATTGCTTAATATTGCCCATGATAAAGATTTTTGTTCGAGTTTTATAATATAGTGGATTAACGTTCAACATAATCCTGTTCTCGTAATTTTACCGTCATCAGGAATTCAAAAACAGGTTTGAATTATGCTCGCCAGATGTCAGAGGCGGTATGTTATTCAATGCTCTCTGAGAACGTGTAGGCAAGCAATAAATAAATTCTCATTGTATTGTTTCTGCCTTACCATGCAGTTAACACAGTTTTTGCTTAAAAAAGTCAAATCCAAGTAAGAACTCCAAACTTTCCCTTATGCTAGCTAATTTAATATGTTTAGGGATGTAATGGTCTTGATGGAAAGTGTAGTTTCCGGCCACAAATATTTCAGAATACGACCAAGGCTTGGGGATAAATTAGAATATATTCGCTTTGACCCACGAAGTAATACTCTTTAGCCAAGCTTAATTATATGTAATACTTCTCTTTTGTCTTTGTAGTTCAAACTGATTGTGTCTATAAAGAAAAGAAAAAGATTCGCAGTATGTGATCCGGTGCGAAAGCTTTTATCTAGTAGTCAACCAAGAAATACACTGAAAAATCCAGAACAAATCAAGCAGTAGAGTGTTACAACGTTCATAGAAAAAAGAACATCAAAACCTCTTCTTTAGTTAGTACCATGTTCTCGCCGCTCGCCGCCGCCTCCTCGTCCGCCACGCCCCCATCCTCCACGGCCGCCCCTAGGTTGTCGATTCCATTCCGAACGCTGTCCTGCCTGCTGATTCCAATCCTGGTTACCTGCGTTCCAACCACCTTGAACACGCCCCCCACGTGCGGAATCACCACCGCCACGAGCCCCTGTAAAGGACAGTGTTCTATCAGAACGAATCATTTTAGTTAGGGTATATTCGTACCTCCATGTCCAGACTGCCGTTTCTGCCAACTAGGCATTTCAGGAGGAGGTGGTTTTTGCTCATAAGGTCGTCCACCACGATCTGGTACCTGAAACAAGAAGCGAAAACTTACATTCTTTCTTGTTAAAACGGAATGGTAATACTTGTCCAATGATGACTTTTGTGACGGAACTTTGGGTGTTTTTCCTCAATTTGGCGCTGGAAGTTTTTTCCAGAACAGCCAAATCTTCGCGAGCTGCAAGCATATCAGATATCTGAACTGCAGGTGTAGCGACCAAACCTTGTCGAATGGGCTGAAACGCAGCGGCGACTTTATCTTCTTGCCCTTTAAGGCGATCGGACCACTAGAGAACTGTCGTTACTTTCAAGAAGAATTTAATTTTTGTACAGCTCACTGTGAAAGACTGAATGGTAACGTCTAAGCGCTTCAATAGCATTTCGCGACGCAGTTGATATTCTTTCATCATTTCCTGGTAAAACTTATGCAGGTTCCACCATTGCTCTTCGGTTAAGGTCAAAGTCAGCAAAGGTTTTCCTATTAATTGAGGCGATGCTTTGTTCACTAGTTCTTTTAACTACAAATCAAACAAGGGTTTAAAGTCCATCTTTGACAGAATGATGTTACTTTAGGCTCTAATTTTGAAAATAGCTGCGAAGGCGTAACGTTGGGTGGTGGCTTGGACAAGTTTAACATTTGTAGCAATTGTCTCAGATCCCCGGCTGTACTACTTTCGCTCTGCGTAGAAATACTGTTAAAATGCGTAAATACTGCGAAATGCCAATCTTCTCTTACCACGTTAACTTCGGTATCTTTCTTGGGTTTATTCACAGCAATCATCACACTAGCTTCCGCTTCTGAAGTCAGGAACCGTAGTAAGGTGATCCTGGCATCTGTATCTGGTAAACGACCCGAAAGAGGCCCTTCCAGTAAGGAAATGTGTGGACAGGCTAAAAGATGATATTGGTGATTAAACCAACTTTTCGACTGGAAATCCTATGAACGCGACATTACCCAGCTCTCTAAGCAGACCGGCGAGTTCCATGCAAAAAGAATCAGCATCTTCGGGCACAGCAGTAGGGTGAACGTTTTCGTCTAAATTATTCAAAGTTCTAAGTTTTCCAGACAACCAGGAAACTAACGCAGTGAATTCCACACAAGTAGGGCCTCCGTCAACCGCTTGTTGGATTTCTTCCAGGCTTGCCAAGGGCCCATCATACCTTTCAAATCAAAGCATTACTAAAAAGTTTGCAGAAATAGGATGTTAAGTACCTGAGCACATCTAAGGACTCGAGGATGTCCTCCATTATTCAAATTCGGAACATTTTAGTAGCAGATAATAGTGATACAGCAATACAGCAAGTGTGCAGTAATTTGCTATTAGTCGAAAAGATGGCAGCATTTTCTGCTGCACGTGGGCAAAGTAGCAATAACAAACAAAATAACATTTGCTTGCAGAACATAAAATTCGTTTATTTCAAGCTTTCATATCTGATGTCATATCCTATCATTAAAACTATTTATTTAACGTTGCATTAAACTTCGCAAGATTTGCATGAATTTTCTACCGAAAAATTCGCACCCCGCCTTCCTGCGTAGTTAGTAAATTTCCCATGTCTGCTACTAGAGGCGTAAGTATCTTGCTTGTCATTTTCCATGTTTCTGTCTTTCCTTACCCTTCCTTTCCACCTCCCATTCATTCCCAAGGGAGGAAAGAGGGCGAATGGGCTGAAAGTGGTGAGGAGGGGAATGCTCCACGCCCAAGGCATAGACATCGCTAGCCACGCCAGGCAGGGGTCGTTGGAGTCCGTCGTGTGTGTTGTGTCTGGGTGTTTTGCAGCTCTATGTTTTCTCGCATATTTGGAGATTAAAAAGTGAGAAAACTCGAGTTCTGAAATTTCACATCAACTTAACGAAGTCTATTTGGTATATATGATACCAAATAGTAGACTTGACTAGCCCCGTGTCTGTTACAAGTGCGTTCTTAGCCTGCACGAGTTGTTGGATTTTAGTAGTGCGACGCGACGGCCGCCATGCTGCTTTACCCGCCAGCTTCGGCCGTTGGACTTGGGTGACCATGGAAGTGAGGCAAACATAACAAGAACACCCAACATGAGGCATTGCTTACTTGTTATTCACGAAAAACATTGAGCTTTCCTTAGTATTTCAAGTGAAATAACCAAGCTTGCCCTCCCAATAATTTCGTGTTAAGCAAAACCGTTCGCATATTCTTTTAAATTCAAGAAACGAGCGGAAGTTACTAACAAACGCATTAAAGAATTTAGACCCAGATTTGTGACTGTGCATCGACGCTTACTCAACAAACAACACACTCAGAGCCAAAAGGATTAACCTACGCTGGTGGAAGAAAGAAAAAAGGTAGAAAGCGCCAAAATTTTTGAAATTATTGGCACTTGATTTGGGGCTTGGCAAAAGGCTCATAAACCGGATTTGGAAGGGTTGAAGCAGTTCCAGGAATTAGGATTCATTTTTACCTAAAACAGAAAACTTGAGCTTTAGTGCCTTGATAAAAATCATGTCATCTGACTCACGTCCGGTTACCTTTCTTAATGCTTAATACGAAACTTAATTATGTCTATTGTTTTTGCTTAGCTATTAAGATTGTATTCTAGCACAATTGAAGCATTCTGCGTACGCACTACGCAGTGCTATTGCCCACCTTTTGGGGTAAAGGCGTCAAGGCAGTCATTCATTGCCAGGGCTGTAATATTTGGTTACCATTCATTTCTTGTTTCCCGGGACTAATTGTTTCCATTTTTCCAATGCAGGGAGAACAGTTGGACCACCAAGGATTTATTTTGTTCCACTTCCGGTGCTGAATTTCTATAAAAACACCCCAAGTGTGGCAATTGGACACGCCTCCATGTGACTGAATTGCTTTCCCATTTACGCTCATAGTCTTGAGCCGCCCAAGCCAAAAGTTTCTTCAATTCTCAAACATATTCTCTTTCGTCATAAGCGAGAAGCATATATTTATACTCCAACGCAGTTTTGCCCCCCAAAATCCTCGCAAGTGGCGTTAATTTTTCTTTAAAACCCGAAGAAAAGATCATCCAAAGAAAAAAATATCGGCAACACTTGAGCTAACTGCGCATATTTCTCGACGATTCCAGAAAAGCGCGAGGGAGACAAGAAGGGGAGGCTTCCATGCAGGGTCCCTTGGTGTGGCTGAACTCTGTGGTGACTGCATCTGACCTTTCACCTGTTACCAGTTCAGGAGCCAACACGGATTATAATTATTGGCACCTTGCGAGTTCTGCTCCGAGGAGTACCGCACTGGCCCCGGGTAGCAGATCCCACCACTTCGCCATGGAAAGTTCCGTCCTCGTGCAAGCAAAACGCCCAGATTGGCATAAGCACGAGCAAATGATGCACCGCACTAAAAGTGAGTCATCATGCTTGCCTTGTATAGTCCTAAGAAAAGGTAAAAAAAGGGAGCTCGTTTGACTAGTAGTGCCGAGTTTTTTCCCGCCCTTTTAACTGATGGAGACGTGATTCCTTGCGTGATCCACGCGTTTCCAAGCTACTCTGCATCAACACAACAATGAAACTTAAACCTTTTCCATGCCACTCGCACCGTTTTCATTGTTGAGTAAGGCCGAATAGAGGGCTTGGTCTTACTCAACAATGAAGATGAACGGAAAACTGCGAAAAGGTGTTCGCACTTACATAAAAAATAATAATTATTATAATTACTTGAATAAATTGGAATTATTATTATCAGTTATTTACTCATACACAAAAATAAATAAAAAATGTACAAAATAATAATTCCAATTAGGCGAATAAATCGGAATTGTTTTTTGTGTATTTTTATTTATTTATTTAATTATTTCTTATTTAAGTAACTGGAATTTTGTTATTATTATAAGAAATTTAAGGGCCAAGAGTTTTTAGGTTAATTAAGTTGCTGGTGCCTAACGTTACTTTTAATTTGTTTTTATTTTCGTGGTTGAGGTTTTGGACTGAATGCAATTAAAATTGCATGTCATTCGCAAGGCCAAATTACGTTGTCCGATGAGCAGCTCACGGAAATGGGGGGGAAGTGCACCCACGTTCCTGTTAGCCATATGGCGAAACAAGGGGTAGGCGGGGGTGCGAGGTTTGGGTGGGAAAACTCGACTCGGTACCCCCTTCTCGCTAATCAATACGCCGCGAAAGTCCAGGTGGTAACCCAAAAGAAGCCCAGTTTGCCTTGTTTGGATTCATATAGTACTTGTCTTTTTTTCCTCGCCTTTTTCCCCTCAAGTCATGCGTTTGGTGTTTGTTTTCATTTATGGAGTACTCGCTTGTCTTGCCTACCAAGGCTTTTTGCATCAAAAAGAGACCAAAGAAAATCTCGTGTTGTTACCTGGGATACTTTACCTGGAAAAGGAGCTGAAAATAGTCGCAAATCACGTGGTGTTTATGTCTGTTTCCCGGAACCACGCCGTTTTTGTTGTCTATTGTAAAGTAAGACATGACTTTGAGGTTTTAGGACGTTTACTTGCACAATTTTACAAAGTTGGGCTTTAAAATGGTGTATTTTAGGTTGGCAAAGCTCTAAATAACCGCATTCAGAGGTTTGAAACATCTAGTTTGGAGATAACTTTGTCGACATTCTTAACGGAGCCAAGTTCGATAGATTCGACCAAGATGTTTTGTTTTAAAACAACAAAAAAAACAGAAAAAGACAGCAGGGGAAGATTTTAAATTGGGATAACTTAGAAGAGACCGGAATACTGTAGGCAAACTGAAGCACGTGCTGGAGCTGTACTTGTTTTGTTCTTTTTAAGAGGATAACAGTCGCAGCTAAAAAGAGGGGAAAAAAGAAGACGAGTCGAATAGAGGAAGTAAAGGCTTGTTGTAGGCTATTTTAGTGGTCTTGACGAAGTCGCAAAGTCGACGTCTGGGCGTCCCGGCGCCCTCCCCTGTAAATAACACTCCAGGGTTTTAGGTTTCCTTATTTCCTTTACTACCAAACGCCTCCGATGAAAACTTTTGATGTGTTATTCTGAGGATTTATCGTCGGCTCTGTTCAGACGAGTTATGCAAATTTACCCAACTATTTGTTCTTCGTTTCTTTCCTTGCTGTTATCAAGGCGGGATAAGGTTTCGGTTTATGGACTGTGATTTGTTTGCGGAAGTCTGGTCAAAGAAGTGGTAGAACTAATTACTTAATTCCTAGGGTTTGAGGAGGGACGTAGAGAGTGACGTAAGTGTGCGGACACCGCACCCTGCGCCAAGCATGTTTTCTTCGGCTTGCTAGCTCTAGAAGCCCCCGTTACATACACATCCATAGAGCAGGGCCAAGACCCGACTTTAAATTGTCCTTCTCGAAAAGCTCCTCAACAAGCACCCCCTCCCCTCCCCAAATGCTGGAATGGGCGGTATGTCAAGGCGGCGCCGCGTGGCGTCCAGACAGATGACGGATGACTTGGACAAGGGATGAAAAACCGATGTTCCCATAGCAATAGAGGAAGTATGTACGTACCGTGTACGGCTACATAGGGAAGCTACCTAGGAATCGCTTGTAGGGGGAAGTAAGAGGAACTTCGCTAAGAAGCAAACCTAAGGAAAGTGGACAAGAAATTAGGCGAAAATAAAAATACAGAGATGGGAAGTGAAGAAAAGCAAATGCGAAAAGGTGAAAGAAAGGGAATCATGAACTAGGCGTAAAAAGGAAGGGGGTCCCTTGTTCCTTTGAAGTTTTACCTATGGGTAAAGGTCCCTATACACACACCTCATTGCCATCTCACCTGGAGCTTTTGGAATGATAGTTAGCTCTCTCCCTTTACTTTTCGGTATTATAATGGCTGGCTTGGCCAGATTCCCGAAACTCATGAATCTGTATAGAACCCTCGTCTATGGTGCATAATTTTCGAAGTAAATCCACTTATTGTAGTCTAGCGAGGAAAAACAACAATCAATAAGCATTTAATTGGTTCTGTGACTCTAAATCGTTGTGAGCAAAACATCTTAATTCTATGGAGGTCGCTTAGGAGAACGTTTATAGGATAGAACCAGGATACAAGCTAACTACGCTTGGATTTGTGCTTTGTAGGGTTATGTTCGAACGGTTAAAAGAGCAACTTCCGCGTTCAGCGCATGGTTATTGAAATATAGAAGATGCCGCTGATTGTGGTCACTGGTTATGAGAATCAGCCGCTTTATGGAATCAGATTTAAAGGGCCGAAAAAAACGATAAAATCCATAGCATTTTAATCGGTTATTAGAATCACTCTTTCGGATATTAGAATCAGTTTCGAACTAATCTTCACATGTACATTAGTGATTGCTACATGAACTTGCATATTGACCAGTGACATTGCTTTTACGTTGTTTTGACCAACCCTTTCGTTTCCAGCCTACTACTACGCGTAGGTGGAAATCCCGTCTAAACTCCCCAGTCAATTAAATGAGCAAGTTATTCAATTGAATGACTCAGTTCCTTTAATTGACTGGGAAAATTAAAAGGGATATCGTGTTGAGAACCCTACCTACGCGTAGGAATAGGTTTCAAAAACGCCGTGGTAGTTGTGTTTTCGACGTGCGGTTATATATAAATGGCGACGAACAAGAAAAGAGTTGATTTAAATGTAGAAGAGAAGTTGCGACTCGTTGAAACTTATGACAAGTTACATTTAAAAGATTTGCCGCAAAGGGAAGCGGCCGTTAAGTTAGGAATTCCTCAGTCTTCTCTATTCAAAATTATTGAACAATCGTTACGAAATAAACAATAGCGGGTCTAGTGAATCTACGAAAAGGAAAAGTGTCAGAAAGTAGACGGTGCTTTGTTTCTTTGGTTTAAACAAGCTAGTTCGTTTCACGCACCGATTAATCGTAGCATTCTAGCATATTTCCGATTTTCGGTTATTAGAATTTCTGCTTAATAGAATCGATATTCACTTGTCAAACGTGATCACAACAAGCGACATCTACTGTAATTAATTGTGACTCTAAAACGTTGTGAGCAAAACAGCTTAGTTTTATGGATATCGCTTACGAGACCGTTTATATGATAGAACCATGATGCAAGCTAACTACGCTTGGATGCATATTTTATGGGGGTTACGTTCGAACAGTTAAAAGAGCAACTTCCGCGTTCAGCGCATGGTTATTGGAAATTTGTTTTCGCTCCTTTTTTAAATAGGTAATTTCCACAAGATAAAGTTCGTTTTATATAATTCGCATGTCTGTAGATAAGATGTGTTTATTTATACGTATTAGAATCTATAAAAACGGAGCGTCTCACTGGAAGAAAGTGGCCTAGTCTAAGAATGTCCTACTTTTATGCTTTATCGTGGACCTTGGGCCAATTGGGTCCTTATTCGTGTGATAGATGAGGTTGTTTGGGTGCTATAGTTCTTACAACGGAACTGGGCTACTTTAGCCACGCATTGAGTATTTTTGGGACGAGAACGAGTAAGTTGCAAGTCCCCGTGCCCTCATATTAAGCATTGGGTGACGGCATTCATTCATAACTAGCTCGGAAACGAGTTGGGTTGAGGAAGATGACGAGAAAGGACGTGTGAAAATGAAGGGTAATGATATCCTTTCAGTGTTTTCTTTTTTTTCATTTTTATCTCACGAAAAAGGAATGTTGGCTTTCAATTGCAATGTCATGAGATGCAGTGAAAGACGAGCTCCCAAATGGTCGTATAAAGCTAACTAAAGGTTTAGTATGATTATGTCAGGGGGAAAATGAGCTGTGATCACGCCATGGCTCTTCTTATTTAACCATAACACCTGCCAGACCTGGAAAGCTCCTCACCTGGGGTCTGCAACCTGACCAACGCACCACTCTCGTGTTGCAATTTTATTTGTTTGTTTTTGTTTGGGTTTCATTTTTTTAAATAATTGGCGTCCTTTTTGTGCCTGTGAGGAGGAAACAACAATGAAACGAACGACGAATGTCTTTCCTTTCAGCTATCGTTTACTAACCACCCAAAAATCCCCGAAGTTCCCAAAGTTTTGCATTTTATCGAGTGCGAAATTTGACGTCATGGAAGTTTGGGCTGGGTGGGACGAAAGAGGGTGAGGAGGGGCTAAGAACGAGGGTTTGACGTCATAACAGGTCGTGGAAGCTTGAGCTTGAAGTGTTATAATTGTAGGAGTTTGGGCAAAAAGAGCAAAAGCTTCTGACGGCCCTTTTTAATGAGTCCAAGGATGAGGTCGCGAGCTCCACTTCCGGTGGGAGTGTTAGAGAAGACGAGCACGAGCATTCCGTCCTCCCCCCCAGCTTCTTCGCTTTTGCTTGTTGACTTCCTAAGGAGATTACCTCAGAGCGAGAGATGCCAGGATGCTGTCTGGCCATCTCGACTTTTCGTTTTTTTTTATTTTTCTCTCTCCGTCCAAGTCGCTTTCTATCCGTGTGAGAGCTATTTATATATTCCGTGTACCAGAGTAATACTATACACATGGGAATGTTTTCCCTTCTAACATGCCGGTGTCATGAGTGAGAATGCGGATGCTCAGTTTTGAGGCACATACAAGTCTTTGGGATACAGTTATAGATTTGGATTATGCGTCAACGGGACCGAAGAGGCCCGTTTTTTGAATCTTTAACGATTTACTTTTGTTATCAATTATTCGCGGATGGGACTCTGGGGTTTTCGTCTTGGAAAAGCAGCGTTAATGTTCCTGGCTGAGCTTTATACCTAAAAACCTGCAGATCTTGTTTTCTCCGCTTTTTTCTCCTTTTTGGGGGGAAAAGTATAGGAATATCAAAAGAACAGGCAAATTAGGTACTCCAAAAGAAGTGTGTGGGCTTTAGAAGATCTTTTTTTCTTGTAAGGCATTTCTTTATGATACTTGAATGCTCAAGTTGTGCTCCACAATCCTTTGCGTGACTGAAATGCTTGTTTTGGTGTTTACCACGCACCTTTTTGCTCAAGAATACATGTACATATATTTTTCTTCCAAATTTCACTTGATTAATCTGCAGTATTTTTTCCGAAAAAATATTTTGTTTTTTCCAAGATAATTTTATAAGAGGTGACTGTATCATTATGTTAAACAAAAGATAAGTGAATAATGCTTGGGAATTTATTGGTTTAATTTTTATTTATTTTATTTTTCGCTTGATTCATCTGTATTTTTCCGAAAAAATCTTTCATTTCTGTCAAGAGATTCTTATAAGACTACCTTTGTCACAAAAAGAAAAGTGAATAATGCGTGGATTTATTTATTGAATTATTGAAGGAATTTATTAATTTATTGATTTATTTTGTATTTATTTTATTGATTTGTTTATTTCGTAGGTGGTGATATCTCGCTGCCGTTGCCGATAAGTACAAGTGTGTCTGGGAGTGGCCCTATCAATTCCGTGCCCGCCTCTTCACGCTCCGCCCATAGCACGGCCGTCTATGGACGTCTGGTACCGGAAGAACAGCTCTCAGTTTTGGGCCACAACTTAGGTGTGGGTGCCCTGGGAGGCGTGTCCAGTTCAGTGGCTATCCCCAGCTCCGCCCCTATGGGCAATTCCACCGGGCCGCACAGTCTCGGCCCATCCTCGGATCTCCAAACCATGCAATCTCGAATACCGCATCATTTCAGGGATCCCGCCACGGCACCTTTACGCAAACTGTCCGTGGACTTGATTAAGACTTACAAGCACATCAACGAGGTACGTTGATGATCACAATAGATCATTTGTCATGTTTCTACAGGTCAGACTGGCGGTCACGAAGCTTGAGAAGAAGGCAGGATGCTGTGCCAGCAAGATTCAATCGCGTGTTAGCTGCAGTTCTGCGTCAGTTAACTTAATCTATCGAGAGAAAGAGGGAACTGATTCTGACGCTGAGACAAATGAAGTTAGGTTCAGGAAAAAATATTTTTGCATTCTTTAATTTTTTATCAAATAATGTTCACTGTTTGTTATCAGCTAAGGGTCGTGCGAACAGTTGAGGGTGGTACTTCCGTAATTCCCTAACAGAAATAGAGGGCGGGGTTTGAAGCTAGCACTCAGCATTGAAGAAATATGGAAAAAATAGTTTGTTTGGAGCATGAAAGTACTACGCCAAGTACTACTACAGCATTTGGCTAATTAGTGCTGCGACGAGTTCTGGAAGTTTTATGTAGGGGTGAGGGGGTGCAGCGCAGCTGAGCGGAAAAAGGAAGTCGAGCATTCTTATAGCCTGGAGGCGCATTTTTGGCAAAAGGGCAGAGGCAAGTTTGACGTCAGGACTTTGGCTCGACTGCGGGACTCAGCTGCCTTTTCAGCCCACTCATTGCCATGCTTGTGACGCCGCTCCAGACGTCTGCGACGCCATCGACGCCTTCGCTTTATTTTTTCGTTGATATTTTGGTTCCCAAACTTTTCTTTTTTCTTTTTGTTAGGGTATTGTCAATTTATTTCCTTTTTTTCCGTGCTTGCCCTCGAAAGGAAGCTTCCTGTATTTTTTTCTCCCCGCAGCTTGTATTGCTGTTCCGAGTTTTGGTATGGGAAAGAGACTGTGTTATATATAAAAAAAGGGGCGAAAGGTCGCGTGCTGCTAGTTCTGTCGGCTCTGAGTCATTACTGCCTCCTTTAATGTCATTGGTAGTTAGTGTCACAGCGGTTTCGATTGACTTACAAAAGGCCAAAAGGCAAGGCAGACACTATGTGCATTGACTGCCTGTAAAAGCGGGGCTCAAAACATCCTTAAGGTCAATTTCGAGACTCTTTTTCGGAAGTTTCACGACTGTTGGCAAGCCGTGACTTGTCTCCTGCAGCCTCCTCGCATCTCGCTGCAAAATAATGAGTTATTGGCTCAGCTGCGAACTTGGCGGATCGTTTTTCGCGATAATTATAGGAAACGCATAACTAGGTAAAGGAAAGGCTATGCAAAGGAAGGTTCTTTTAGACGTCTTGGGGGTCTTAAGCATACAGAACGGAACGGATGCGAAAGCTGTGGCATGGCAGGTGCTTGGGAACGATACAGGTCCAGGTTTCTCAAGCAAGTCCACAAACCACAAAGGTTCCTGGGATATTTATCTTTTTGTTTGATTCCAGTCTATTAGGTTTCGATTTTGATTTGAGGCAAAAAGACGAGAGTTTTTGTAAAGCTAAACGACGTTGTTTGCTTCCCGAATTAGCTTGTGGGGGAAATGTATTACAGATTTAGGGGAGGGGCCATTTTCGGTAAGCTTTAGGGCAAGGTAGAGCTTTTTTTGGCGGGTAATTCAGATTTGCGTTTTTTGTTACGGCATAGTAATCCTGCCTTAAGTCTGCAAGCGAGTCCCCAGCTGCTCGCTTCTTCGGGGGCCATCAAAATGCTAAGGATTAAGACTCGGCTTCATTTTCTTGCGGGGGGAGAATAGAGACGGAGCAAGCTTTAATGTGATTTTTTATTTTATTTTAACTATTAATACTTGTGGGGGAAGAAAGAAGGTGGGTGGGCAATTCGTCTTCTCTTTTTCCTTTTTTTAAATTTTTTTTGGGGGGAGGAGGGTAAGTTGTGTGAACGTGGCTTAAATTTGGATTGGATCCGAACAGAAGAGGATGAAGATACTGGAGCTTTTTTTTTTATTCTTCGGGAGAAAGTAAAAAGAGAAAAATCTGCCGCCCTGAAGTCTTTTGTGGAGAAGCACAAGAGGGATCAGGGGCAGAGGCTCTCTTATGTCTGACAATAAGGTTAGGAGCTGTTTGGTCTTGAGGCCGATCGTAATGAAGTGCAACATTTTCATTAACCTAGGCACAAGGAGACGACCTTTTACAGTCCCTCTGTGGTTTCTTTTCTTTCCTTTTTTTGCTTGATTGTATACTACCTAGTTAGGAGCTAGTTGAAAAAGAAGAGAAAAGGTGACAGGGATAGGTTACCTCTCAACCCTCAAGTCGTCGTAGGTGGAGTAAAAAAGCAAATAAGTGCTGGACGCGGCAGGGGGCAGCCGTTGTTGATCATTGTTTCACAAATTAGTGGAAAAAATGTTGTTATTTGAGATTTATAGCGAGGCTTTGATCTCTGACTTTTCAACTTGGCGTGTGAAAATTGTTTTTGTTGAATAACTGAGAGTGACTAAAATGATTCACGTGTTTTGGTTTCTTTCATTAGGTTTACTACGCGAAGAAAAAACGCCGAGCGCAGCAGAGTCAAGGCGAAGATGCTCAGTTGAATAAGAAAGAGCGGAAACTGTACAATGATGGTTACGACGACGACAACCATGATTATATTGTCAAGCATGGAGAAAAGTTCCTGGACCGATACGAAATTGACTCGCTGATTGGAAAAGGCTCGTTTGGACAAGTACGTTTCCGAAAACCTAACCTAATTCTCTTTTTTCCTAGAAATTTTTTTTTGCTTAAATAAATTAAAGTGCTGTAATTAATAGGATTGGAAAAAAGTTATCTGGATTATCTCCAAATTTCATAAAAAATCAAGCATTTATCCCTTATAGCGCGTTCCACTGACATGCACTGGTGCAATATTTTTGGCACTCGGTGTGACAAACATGTACATGCTTACACACCGTGTACACACTGAGTGCCGAAAATATTGCACCAGTGCAATTCGCGTGTCCTTTAGCATATTTAATAGCGCATTCCACTGGCTGCACTGGGGCAAACTTTTTAGCACTCGGTGTGTCAAACATGTATATGCTTACACATTGTGTACACGCACTGAGTGCCGAAAATATTGCACCAGCGCAGCCAGTGGAACGCGCTGTTAAGTAAGCTAAAGGACATACGACTGCGACTTGTATTAAAAAAAATTACCTTACGTTGTGAAACGAGAATTTTGGTCCATTCCCCATACCGAGCAGACTTAGTTTGGGGCTTGCAGTAATGATTTATTAGACCTGGGAGGGGTTAAGGACTGAAAAACAGTCAGTGCAAGCGTATAAACGGACTGTTGACATGACGAAACGATGGGAGATGGGACATAGACATGCTACATGGTGGGTAACGAATGGACGCGTTATGCAATGCCGAGGCGTTTAACTCCTAGCTGGGTGGGGGTGGGTGTTAGGCATGGGAGGTTACCCTGTTTGAATATTTGAACGGTCAGAGAGCAGGCACGGGCTACGAAGCTTTGAATGGCGGCAAGGGAAATCAAGTGCTTCTGGTTTCCGTTACACCGTCTGTCTTTTTCACTAAACTCATTTTTTTCGCTTTGGAAATAAATATTCGCGTTAATATTCGCATATCGTACTGCAGATTGACGTGTGTGTCAACCCGAAACAAAAACAAGCTAGGCACTAAAAGTAAGGTAAATAGATGTTTAGGCTATTTTCGTTTTAAGGGGTATTTTTTCCCCTGGCTATTCTGTTGCATAGAAAGTGAACCGATGACCTCCCCAGTAAACTGCGTAGTTCTTGTAGTGAGGCGGCCCAAGGTCTTTTTTTTCTTTCCGTCTTTCTTGTTTTTGCGGGTGCTCTCTTTTCCGCTTTCTTCCGGAGCAAAAAGCAAGCAACCCTCCCCAGACTTGAGAGTCACGTGACTTGACCAACGTCATAGTAGAGGGAGTTTCGTATTGATCGCCAGGGGTAGCGAAAGGGGTTAGGTTAGACTAGGTTAGGTAGGCGGGTGAAAGAAAAGGAAGACTCCCGCCTACTTTTGCCATGTTGGCGGCGAGGCGAGACGGAGCTGCAAACTTGGGGCTCAAAATGCGACTCGAGAAACTTATCTAAACGCTTTCTTTCTACTAAAACTTGAGTGCGAGAAAATTTGATGGCTGTTTTATATTGCAGAGGGTGGGGGGCCCACGGCGCAATCTAATAGCTTGCAAATGGGGTAGAAGGAGGGGAAACTTGTTGAGTTGACTTGGCGTTTGTGTGATGCGACTAATTTTTCATGTTTTTTTTTCGTTATTTGCCGTTGACAGGTAGTGAAAGCGTATGACCACGAAGAGCAATGCCACGTGGCGATAAAAATCATCAAAAACAAGAAGCCTTTCCTCAACCAAGCCCAGATCGAAGTCAAATTATTGGAGATGATGAACAAAGCTGATGCGGAAAACAAATACTACATTGGTAATTTCAGCTTTTCCTGTTCCAACGTTTGTTAACGTTTGTAGTAGCTCTGGCATAGAAATCCTATTCCGTGCTTTTTTGTCTCTTATATTCTAAGGGAAGAAAGAAGAGAGAGAAGAAAATTTAATGGGGTTGGTTTTTTGTTTTGTTGTATTTTGCAGTGAAACTGAAGAGACATTTCATGTGGCGAAACCACCTGTGCCTCGTCTTTGAGCTGTTATCCTACAACTTATACGACTTGTTAAGAAACACTAATTTCCGGGGCGTTTCTCTCAACTTGACGCGGAAGTTCGCCCAGCAGTTATGCACAGCCCTGCTCTTCCTCTCCACTCCCGAGTTATCGATCATCCATTGCGATTTGAAACCCGAGAATATCTTGCTCTGCAACCCTAAACGCTCGGCCATCAAAATTGTCGACTTTGGCTCATCCTGCCAACTCGGACAACGGATTTACCAGTACATCCAATCTCGGTTTTATCGGTCCCCGGAAGTCCTCTTGGGCATCCCCTACGATCTGGCCATCGACATGTGGTCACTGGGCTGTATACTGGTCGAGATGCACACAGGTGAGCCCTTATTCTCCGGCGCCAATGAAGTGGATCAGATGAATAAAATCGTGGAAGTTTTGGGAATGCCGCCCAAACATCTCCTGGACCAAGCTCACAAGACTCGCAAGTACTTTGACAAGCTGCCCGATGGCTCGTACGTCCTCAAAAAGTCCAAAGATGGCAAAAAGTATAAAGGTTCGGGCTCCCGGAAGCTCCACGATATCATTGGCGTCGAAACCGGGGGCCCAGGCGGCCGGCGCTTGGGCGAACCGGGTCATTCCGTCTCGGATTACCTCAAATTTAAGGACCTCATCACGCGGATGTTGGACTATGATCCCAAACATCGTATCACGCCCTACTATGCCCTCCAGCACAACTTTTTTAAACGAACTGCCGACGAAGGCACCAACACTACCAATTCCACCTCCACCTCGCCCGCCATGGACCAGAGTCATGTCATGGGCCACGCCCACAGTCCAGCTAGTAGCCACAGCCAAGCCGTAGCGAGCCTCGTGCCGGGACTCGTGGGTGGGGCGAGCGGATCAGGTCGGGCGCGCTCTGACCCCACCCAGTCGCATTTCCACGCCGTTTTACCTGCCGCGTCTACCGCGCCTGTGCATTCTTCGTTCACCCAAACGTCGCAAGCCATGGACTGCGAAAGTCCGCGGACCACCAACTTAGCGACGCATGGTATCGCCACGGGTTTGGGTGGCCACGCCCACTCGTCTCGAACACAAGGGCTGGACCATGGCCACACCCAGAGATCACGGTATTCGCATCCTCGCATGTTGGCGCCGGATCCCCCGCCGATTAACATGGTGAACGTCAATCCCGTCTACTTGCCCTCAGCGTTGGACTGCACGCAAAGCGGCAGTCTGAACATGCAGTTACCAGGGTACCCGTCACCGGGCTCTGCCTACACCGCCACGTACGTCAACCTGGCCGGTATGGGCAACCTTCCAGCGCCCGGATCCACCGCTTTGAGCAACCACAGTTCGTATTTTGCCAACGCCCCTTTCCCGTTCAGTAGTGGGACGTCCTTTAGTAACTTTGTAGGCGTTGGTGTGGGGAGCGGACACACAGTGACAGGATCGGGGCCGGGTCCTGGATCAAACGCTGGGCCTATCAGTGTAGGCGCATTGAATGCCACCATAGAACCTACGGCGGCCAATAGTAGCAGCAGTAGTAGTAGTAGTGGGGGCAAGGCGGGTAGTCGAAGTGCGGAACGATCCGAAAGTCCCATGGTGGGAGTTTGTGTCCAGCAAAGTCCAGTAGCGAGTCATTGATCAATTTGGCTTGTTATGATTTAGCTTTTTTAAAAAAAATGAAAGAAGAAATGGTTTAAAAACATGCGTGGAAAGGCTTTCTCTCAGTGTTTGACGCTACCACAGCCATGGTGATTATGTAAGATAGCAAATTAGCATCAGTTTGAACACGAAAATGACCTAAGCAGCAAAAAGAAAAGACAGGTCGTGAAGGCTTTGCGAAGGGTTTGTGACGAAATACGAAGGTTTTGCTCAAGCGTTGTGTATGGATTCGGGAGGTGTTCATTTGTGTGTGTTTTTGTCCGTGCTGATATAATATTATTAATATTAAGATTCCCCCCGTTTTTTGCCCCTCTGAAAACATGGATTTTAATTGTTCACACTTTGGGTTGATGTTACGACAGTTTCTATAGGTTTCCAAGCAGTAGGGGAGGGGGAAGAGGTCGTTTTTTTGCGCGTAAATCGTAATGTGAACATAAAAACAAAAGTAAGACTTTACTACAACAATAGGATCATACGTGTTTTCCGGAATTTTCTGTTCCCTATGGTAAAACGAAGATAGGCTACATGCTATTTTGGACGCATTTTTCAGTAGCGTGCGTTGGATCCGATTTCATGAGTTTTTTCAAAGATTTTGTCTCGTATGCATTGTAACAAAAATCGGATACAAATGACATGCTTTCAGCTCGCAAGTACAACTACTTATTATAGTAGTTGCAGCTCTGCGACGTTTTAGTTTGTTTTAAAAAACCTATAACAGAGCGATCCAAGTCAGTGTCTGATGTATCACAACTTATATCTGAATGTGGTGGCAAAAAAAGAGCAGCTATAATGTAAAACATACCTCCATAGACACGTACAATATATATATTTTTTTTTTGCAGCTGTCAACCAAGGCAGTCTGCAGAGAAAAAAGCCCGGCCTCCGTGATCATATGCTTTTTCGGCTACAAAAAAAACAGTAATAAATATCATCTACGCAGTTTCTGGTACCCAGCTTGACTTTTTCGAGAATTCGTATGCAACCGTAAGCGTCACAAATTTCACACCATCTCTACAGAGAAATCTTGCTAAACAAAAGTGATTCTGTGTATAAGAAAAAAAGGAGTTTGTATTGACTTGTATAGAAGTCGCTCCTTGCCCAGCTGGCCTTTTTAACAACTTCCAACTTTTTTACGTCGTTCAGCTCTTAGGTTTTTAATAATAACAACAAAAAAGCTAGACTCGTTGGTAGGGATGAATTGTGACGTAACCCCAAAAATTCGTAGGTTTTTGTTAAAGAAAACAATTCTTAAATAGCAGGGAGGTTTAGAACCTCTGATATTGCAATACGGAGAACGAGTTCCTACGCCACTCCCCCTCTTAGAAGACCTCTCTCCCCTTTTGCGTACAAGAAATTTTTTAGAGCCCTTTGCCCATTAATATTATAATTATTTATTTTTTCTTTTGCTTTGGTAATGATTATTCATGTTGATCTATTGATAATGTTGTACCTCCACTCCATCGTATCTTCAATCAACTTGAAATCGAATGTACTGTATTACGACGTCAAAAGACAATAATTCCATTCGCAAAAGGCCGAACTTATTTATTTGTGGACAAAACATTGTCGATCAACTGTCCTGCCCCCTTTTCATTAGAACATGCAATACGTAACCGTTGACTGTGCTTTGCGGTTTACTGTCTTTCTCCCTTTACCTTTTTGGTCTTGCCTCTGCATAAACTGTGTTATTCCAAAAAATAACATATTATTTTCAAGTCCTTGAAACCATGCTGTTCGACTGGTTTATTTCTTCGATGAAAACGTAAAAGTAACAGTAATAAACAGTAAAAGTAAGTAGACGAAAAGGTCACGACAGAGTGTGAAAGTGACGCTGCGCAAAACAGAAGGGAAAGGTCGAAGGTACAAGCTTTAGGCGCCTAATCCTTTTTCTGCAAGGTGTCGCGGCTATCACGGAGTTTAAGAAGCCCCTTGGAGCCTTGTTTACTAATGATTCTAGATAAAGTTAATATTAGTAATGAAAACGTTGTTAAAACCATTTGAATTCCATACAGCTTAGTGATGCCTTGGAAATATTGCCAACCGTACATGCCTCCCAAGACTGGGTTTTGAGCGATCCAGGCTTCATGCAACTCGTTGATTATTGCCACTGCACTCAAATGTGCGCAACGTTGTGTGCTCATTCTTCTGTCATCAGCTTGCATGGATTTGCCGAAAAGCTATGCAAATACAAACTTAGACTTTACTACACCAAGAGAATTAACGAAAATCATACTTGGCCAGACTTTTCGGTGAAACAATTCTGTAAGAGGTTAGAAAAAACAGGGCCTGGTACCAGCAAAGTTATCTTAATACCATCCGCGAACTTTTCTGCGCGTAAACATTCGAAGTAACCCTAGCAAGAAGAACCGTTTTAATTATGTTATACTTTTTACTGAAAGAAAAGATTTTACATGAAGAGCGTGTTTTGACGCAGTATAGCTGGCTGAAAATGGCACGCCTAATTTTCCTGCCACGCTAGAATTAACGACTATATGGCCGGATTTCTTTTCAATGAAATATGGTAACACTACGCGTGTTAAGGCTACCAGACTGAAAACGTTCAGTTCAAAAAGCTCCTTGTCGACTGTAATGTCAATGGATTCCCAAGCAGCCCGTTGGGAACGTCCGGCATTGTTGACCAGAATATCGAGCTGTGTAACATACAGAAAGCAACTTTGGATATTACAAGTCCCAGAGTAATGAATAGGTTTGTGTACCTTTCCGAAGTGATCCAGTACATCCTGGAAACATTGTTGATGGTTTTCCAATTGGGTAACGTCCATTGGCACTACGATAACATCTTCGGATTTCAAACCAGCTTCCTTTCCAAGTTCTGAGTTAAAAAAAAAGTCAAGACCTCAAGTAAATCTTATCCCAGAATCCTCAATTTCAAATTACCCAGGCATTTTTCTCGCACTCGCTGTAATTCCGTTTCGCGACGTGCGGATAAGGCTAGTTTGCCACCGTTTTGGGCAATGCTGTAGGCAAGGTGCTCGCCAATGCCACTTGATGCTCCTGTGATCCACACCACTTTCCCTGCGTAGTTACCTACGAATAAAGCCCTAATTAGAAACAAAACTAGCAATACACGTAGAAACTTACGTAAGCTCTTGCCGAAGCGTTCATAAAATTTGAGCGTGCAGTCACAATCCAAGTACCAAATAATAATGAAAAATAGTACAAAAAGCAGAACCTGAATTACGCACATAAGTGCGATAAGCTCAAGAAAGCTCATGATGAGACCAGCAAAAACAAGCTCCAACACCGTGAAGGGAAACAGCAAGACTAAATAAGATGAAAGAGTTTTACCATACCACGTACCTCATTTACCTTGAAATCCAGTTTTAAGGTGCCCAAGGTGTTTCAAGGTTCCCAAAGGCGTGTGTGGTTTGAAAGAGGTAGTCTAACGCGTAGGCCTTTCTGAAGAGGTAGCCTTTTTGCGTTGTAAGCAAACCCAGCCTCCTAAACGGCTGAAGTCCATCCGTAGAAGGCGGGGCTTTCTATTTTATTTACCAATTTGTTTACAAACTACAATATACGAGCACGCGGGAATAAAAGTAATAAACGTTACTACAAAACTGCTGGTTTAATTTTATTTATTTATTGCAGTTGAACATCAACAGACTTGGTAGTCTTTTCTTTTTCGTTTTGCTTTTGGCAGTAAATATGGCAGCCAATATGGGTATGGGTATGGGGAACCCTGGCATGATGATGCAGCAGCCTGGGACTCCTCAACAACAACAACAACAGCAGCAAATGCATCAGTTACAGCAGCAATTGCAGATGCAGCAACAACAGCAGCAGCAGCAACAACAACAGCAACACATGGGCGGACCACCTCAGCAAATGCTTCAGCAAGCTCATCCAAATCCTGGCATGACCCATAGCAATCCCCCGGCACAGATGATGGATCAGAATAAACTGGATCATGTCTCGAAAGTGAAAACTTTGGTCTGGCCATTGAAGGAAAGCTTAGGCGTAAGTCTTACGCATTAAAACCCATATGCCGTACAACTGACTCTTTCTGTAGGCCGCAATGAAGAGCGCGTCTCAGAACTTTAGCCAAAATAGCGCTATAGACGTAGGCAATCTGAAAAGCGGGGATATTACCATTCCTAGGTTTGATAAGCACTTGGAAGAATTTTTCGCCATCTGCGACCAGATGGAATTGAATTTGGTACATATTTCCATTGAACTTAAATAGCGTTTGAACGATAGATCGCTTCTATTTTTTTTAGCGGGCGGCTATAGAATGTGCTTCTGTGAGTAGTAACAGCTCACGTTATGTGCCAACACCTTTAAGTCTGGTCAAATCCGATCCTGCCCAGGTATCAGGACCCATGCCGGACACTTTGTCCTACCCTCAGTATTTATCTGTTGCTCGGATGCAAGTTTCCCATGCGACAGAGATTCGCGATGCGCTACTCCAAGCAGCGTCGAGTTATTCTAATGAGTCCTAATTTCCAAGAATCAATCTATAATTTTAATGAATTTGAAATACATTCGCGTAAATGAAACCGGTATTGCTTGTATATTGCTGTCCCCCAATGTTATATGGATAGGAAAATTTAAAATTTGGCGGAAAGGGGTGGAGCTTGAACTGCTAAATAATTAATTACTCGGTTAATATGCATAGTTGACATAGGGGTTCTTCAGCCAGAACATGTAATTTGGTCTCTTCTATAACATATATTTTTTTCGTTTAGAAACCTTACTCCCCCTTTAAACATTAAAGGGTTCATTCTCCCGCGCGACGCCCTATCGTAACCGCTGAACGGAAGTGTCGCTGCTGCTTGTAGCTCGGCGGGAAAAAATCGGCCGCGTCTCGGTGGGTGACAGTGGGTAAGAACAAAGACAGTCGACCTGGCATTTCTCGTGGCATTTCTGGTAAGCATTGTTTGCAGATTTTATACTAATAAATACTAATGTTGAGTAGTGCTTCCTCGAGTAAACTGTTGTTAGTTTTGCAAAGCAATTGGTGTGATTATTTGTTCCCAACTTGCTTGTGTATATACTTGCTGTCACGGGTCAAGGCTAGAGAGACGGTAACGTAAGGTCAGGTTAATTAGATATAAGTAAGAACGCAGTGTTTGTTTGATGGAAAACGTTTCAAGAACGTTGCCTGATTGTACGGTATAAAAGCTTATCTATGCAACCAGTGGAAGGGAGAGTCGAGCTCGGGCCGTAAGAGACAAATACAAGTCTGAAAAAGAGCCATCCGCTACAATACTGTATGTGTAAAAGGGAAACACAATCAATGAGTGAAAGATATTTGTGAGGGCTGTCAAGCTTAGCATAACATCACAGATGTATTCCAGTCAGTCAACACTGCACAACAGAAAAAGCTCATGTTAAGTTTGTTTTCTATTTACAGAAATCTCAGAATGGATCCAAATGTGACACCCATAACAAGACGGCGAGGAAGAGGAGCCCTGGCAGAATTATCCCGTCAATTTGCTCGCGGAGTTGTGGTTAATCCAACCACCCCACCATCAGCCACTACTACCATAATTGAAACCGAGATTCATCATACTACACCAATAACTGTAACCAACATGCCAAGCTCCTTGGTATCTCCTGCTCCCTCTCCAGATGAAATGGTTATACGTCTGAGAGGAAGAAAGAAAACTCCATTGACATGGAGTCCGGAGTCGGATGCAGGCATCCATCGCTTGACTAGACAAGAAGCTACTCCTACAAAGAACAGCACTCCCATAAGAGCCGTTCTAGGTTTGCGAACCAGTCCCAGAAAGCGTCTGCAACTCTCTGAAACTAAGGACGGTTCCCAAATTACACCCAAAAAAGTAATATCCCATGGACTATATAAATATGCATTTTATGCACTTTCTAGGTCTCTCCAAATAACAAGCGTCAAAAGCTAGAACTCAAGCTGCCCATCAATTCTGCTCCTTTGGATACGGTACTGAAAGGGCTTTCCCACGCGCAACTGGTTAACGTTATTCAAAGACTTGTTGTCCAGCACCCAAACCTGAAAGACGTAAGCTCTTATCTTAAAGTTGGAAGCAAGTTTTTAACCAAAGTTTTTAACCTTTTTGCAAAAGGAGATCTATGAAAACATGCCTCAACCAGATTTGATATCCGTGGAAGAAGAGCTTAATTACTTGAAAAAGAACATTTTCAAGTCCTTGCCTACTAATAGGCTGACATCCAAAACGGATTCCCCTGCTTACAGCCGAGCTGCCACGCATTTACTCACGTTTAAAGTATAAGGCTTCTAATTTTTTCGGAATTAATAGACGAATTTGAACCACTTTTTTGTCTTAGAGAGCGGTCGTCGAAAATGGAAAACGCTTGCTGGACAGTCAGCATTGGGAAACTGCTTTGCAGTATGTGGTTTTGGCGTGGTGTTATGTGAGAGCAACTCCTGTATGGGATAATGCACCTCATAACAGCGTTCGCAAGCAGTGCTTTAAAGCGCTAGCGTCTTATGCTATACAGGCATTGAGAAAGGCATCACTCGAAATGGAATATCGGAAGGAGCTGAAAGAAAAGTAAGCTGATAATTCTCATTTATACAGGTGACTTAAGGGAACCAATTCTTGTACAGATTTGAAGACTTTGCCATCGATAGCGATGATATGCAAGCTTGCTTAAAACTCCTGCGTTCGCAAGGTGCGTCAGTCGTGCTGTGAACACTATTTTTGGTTTTAGGTTAATTATGTTTGTTTTTTTCCCGTGGAAGAATGAACTGACTATTGAACAATTGTTGCAAGTTAAAAGATGGGAAAATGAAGAAAAAATAACCATTTTGCATGGATTGACCCTTTTCTTTTTAAAATTATGGACACTGCCAATGTGATGGGGTATTATTATCATGTTTTAGAATATTTGAACTTAAAAAAGAAAAACAGGTTTATTTTTTCGAGGATAATAGAAGAGTGGAACTTGTATTTCGTTTTTTACAAGCTATTTATGCAATTACTTTCGTTTCCCTTGCTTCTTGTCTTTCTTTACATGAACCAGCTTCGGTGGCTCTGCCAAGGGTATGTCGAGTACTGCATGGTGTTCACCCTTATCTTTATCTATTGAGCAAAAACCGCCTACGACTTTAACCAGAAGAACCATCCTAAAAACATGGTGTTTTATACCAAAAATTCTAAAGGAAGTTCTATTTGTAATTACTTTTTCAAGTCGCAGGCTATACTTTTGCATAATAGCTGCAGATCCAGAATGTAGTTGCTAATGATTAGGCCTAAGACGATTACATAGCAAATTAGCTTCTCTCGATCAATCTTGCTCATCATCCTAGAAAAAATAAGTTTAACTAATTAAAAATTAAATATATTGAATATTAATTTTTTAATTAATTGAGAGATTTAAAATATGTCAAACCTTTTGCCCCCTTGGGAAGTAGTGAACAAGTTTAGAGCTTTTTCTCGGACTGGTTGTGGATACTCTCTGGGCAAGATATCGGGCTTTCTGAAGTCTTGCTCGCGCTTGAACGATAGAGTGATTAAGCATTCAATAAAGAGGAGCAACTCGCAGTGAAAGAGCTTTTCGTCCTCGTCCAAACCGGAAAGGTTGCGCAGTGCTTTAAATGTTTGTTTGAAGAATGGCGAGTAGCCATTTCGACCTTCTACAAGGTTATCGATATCTTCGTCTGTTGCTTGCCAGTAATAATTTGCCAAGGCTTCTAGACTCTTTAGCTCAGTTTCGGATATAATATCGTGAACCCTGTAAACTTCCGATGCTTTGTTGGCAGCACGATTCATAGGCGGCGTTAAGTAATCCAAGTTTGAAAGCTCCTCCGGCAAAGTAAGGTCTTCCAAATTGATCATAGACTTGTCAGCCGCGTTCTGAAGGTTAGCTTCGACGTTTTCTGTTTTAACAGTCCATTTTTCTGCCTGGTCGTACAGTCGCTGACCTTTGAGCATGCCAAAGTTATGCACGAAGTTTTTGGAGAGTTCTTGGCGGCGAGCTCGCTTTACTGAGGGCAAATTGTCTTCTTCTGTATGGCCGTCATCCACGAGCAGAGGGTTGGTGGACGCTGGTGGTGTTACTCTGGGCGCCAAACACACAGAACTCAGTTCAACCAGTTGTATTTTCTTGCTGCGCTTGTTACGGATAGCCAGAAAGCTATTGTCGTACTTTGAAATGGGTTGAATATGGCCCATATAACTTTGTTGATGCTGCCCATTGGACACTTTGCAGACAACCACTCTGTTTTGCTGGTCCTTCACACCTGTTCCTTCCGCTAAAGACGGAGAAAACAAGCCTACTTGTAGATTTGGGGAAGCATCTAAGTTCAGTGAAGCGTGCTGAAAACCAACTACATTTAAAAAACGGAACTATTAGTTAATACTCCTTAAAACAATGTAAGTGATTACTTAAGACAGGTTCTAGTTTATTTTTGGTCTCGTCTTTGGTTTTCACATCATCAACCAGGCTTGTCTGCTGCTTTATACCCATTTTTATACTTCTTTGGGTTTTGCCAAACAAAGTAGCCCACGTGGGTACACCTTTATAAACACCGATTATGTTTCCGGTTTGCATATAGATGGCGGAACAATATTTCCTTGATTTTAGAGTTGACCACGAGAGGGCATGACTGTGCTGAAATATGATTTAAAAGTTGAAACGATTTAACCGTGAACAATCAAGTCTTATTAGTCCAACAAGGACAAAATAGGAATCAAATATCGAAAGAGGAGTATAAGTTTTATCTTGATCAAATCGGGGAAAACAGCAAAGTACTGCTCTTTG
>JAGJRO010000253.1:0-68953 GCA_022832285.1 Lepidurus apus apus
CCACTAAATAATTCATTACTCGGTTAATATGCATAATTGACACAGGGGTTCTTCAGCCAGAACACTTCTTTTGGTCTCCTCTATAACATATTTTTTATATTTTTTTCACTTGACTCCCCCTTTAAGTTTGAGGCTACCTTTGTTGCTACGCACTAATCGTAAAAGAAACTTCTTCTGATTCGAAAAGAGTCTAACTCTAAACACCGTTCGAAAAAAGATTCAACTTTACCTGAATAAGGCAACAACGAAGGCTTCTCGGTTGCGTTCGCACTGGAAGTAACACTCCGTGCCATTTTTTCTTTGCCAAGTTCGTACAACATAGGCGACGAAGCTCGCAGGTTTGCTTCCTGCATCTTTCGTTGGAATCCTGAACACTTTGGAAGAAATTCTAACTCACTATTTTCCCTCAGAATTAAACTGGAACCCAGGAAAATTCCTTTCCAAAAAAAGGTTATACCAAGTCCAAACCCACGTGCTCCTTTCGACAACTACGTCTGCCGCGATTTAAGATACAAGTGAAGCCAAGTTGTAGCTGGACAGCCACTTTTGGGTTTCAAACCGATGGGCGTGGCTCCCAAAGGCTCTGCGATTGGCCTGTAGGGAGGCCGTCTCACCGTGTGGTGTTCGCTTGCTTTCGCTGCGCCCAAAATGGACCTCCCACGCAAGCAATTTCTTACCAAAAATTACTGCAGCAGGTGTAAGCCAACACTTGGGTGCTTCTTTACTGTTTGTTTTCTCCGGCTGGCTAAGAACTCAGGCCCCAATTCCATTCAAAATCCCTGTTTTTTTTTTGTTTTTTTTTTACTCCAAAACCCTGAACTCTTCACGTATAAGAAAGGAATGCAAAAGAAGTTAGATAGTTGGATACAGCGACTTTCTGAAAAATTAAATGTTTGAAGGAAGAAGAGGATCTATCGAGTCATTTTTACAACCTTCGGCGCCGTCGTCGCTGTCTTTCATTATCACTCACCCCGAACAGTTAAGGGTAATATAGAAATAAAAGGAGAGCCCCCAGAAAGTGTCTCCAGTTCCATCAATAGAAGACGTAAACAGTTCTTTTCGGGTTTGGGTGCCGAGCGGCACACGTAATACTTCAAGCTGGGATATTTTCATGGGTCAACTCACCGCGGCTTCGAGAAAACCGACCATTTACTTTGGCCAGACTCGGCAGCACCACTTTTCGACTAGGGTGGAAGCTTACAGACGTCTTCATCTCTTAGTAACAAATGCAGCAATTCATTGACCTTTACGCAGGGTCAAAAGCGTTTTCTCAACCTTTGGGGGAAACTATCATCCTAATTAAAGGAGTCAGGCGACTCATAAAATTGTCGGTCTATATGTGAAGCTCTTATATACCTATTCCCAAAGCGGGTTTGGTTCCTCCAAATGTGTCAAAGAGCTGTCTCCCATGTGACTTAATTTGGCGCCAAGGCTTTCTCGGACCGGAGCGGAGCAACTTTTCCCCCCTTTTCGGCTTCTTTTTCTTGCCCTTTTGGCAGACGTTCGGGACTTTGCCAATACCAAAACTTACCCCCGTGGCCGTGTTAATGACTAATCAAGTGCAGTCCAAGAAGGTCACGCCAATATGAGGCGAGGGTAAAAGGTTTTCATTTTCTGGATGCATGTATATGTATGTGCATATACGCTTTACTTTCTTCGGATTGTGTGTCCTGTCCGCGTGTCGCCAGCCCGACTGTCGCCTTAGAAAAACTTTCAGAGACCGAGGAACTAAGACACGAAGAAAACGAATGGGCTGCTACATCTTCCCTAATAGGCCCACAATGTCATAAACGGCAACCCATAACTTCTCAATAGCGCAGACTTGAAATATAAAGGATTACAAAACAGCAAATTTGACTATTATTAAACATTTCACACAAGTTTTGCACCGAACTTGTCCCAATTCAAATATTCCTGTAACCGTTTTGTCCTGGGGTTGGTCCTTATTGTTTTTAATTTGTTGGATTTTATTTTTTCTTTGTTTTAGGACGTGCATTTGAGAGCCTAGGGGAGGTACACTGGTCAAGATAAGAACAAGATGAGACATGGTTGGAAAAAGGCTTATCGAAGTGAGCAAGTCCTATATATACAAACCGATTCGGAGCAAATTCATCCTGTTGTTAATTGAAAGAAAGGTCCGGGACACATCACCGCGTACAGGGGGAATCAAGTTGTGTGCTGAGATTTTTGGGGTTGTTTAGGGGGACTTTAGGGGAAGTTCATGCGCTCTCTAAAGAAAAGGAACTATACTTGGAAAGCCTTTATCAAGCAAACAAAGCCTTGGCGTCATGTCTTCTCTCGTTTCTGTGCAAACAAGGTTTAGGGTTTGACGGACCCAGCCGCGTCCAACCTGTCAGCTTCCTAAAGTTTCTTTCCAAACCTCGAGAAAAGCAGGGGGACCAGCATGGGTGGCCATTTCATGTTTTATATTTTTTTCGATGTCTACTTTTCTTCACTGTGTGGCGTGAATTAGATCTCATCCTTCCTAATTAGTGCGTCTTAATAGAGGAAACGTTTGACTGTGGATGAAAAAAATATTTCGATCTAATGAGTCGGAAGCCTTTATTTTCACGGGATAGTGTTTCCGTTGTCAGTTCAGACGTATTGCCGTACGAACGTGCGTCAAACCGATATTTACAAAATGCTGCTCGTTAAACTATACTCTTTCATACTTTATTAGCTTTATTACCTTCTTTTGTTTTATTAGTTTATTAGCTTCTTTTGTTTGGCAGAACCAATATAATTTCCGAACCTACTTAAAAGAACAACAAATAAATGAAACATTATCTTAGCAAAGCTATCCTTAGGATAGCAATTATACAGTGGCAACATGAGCCAACGATTTAGTTGGGTTCAGTAATTGAGCATCGTATTATATACTACAGTTGGTTGCTGAGCTATATATACAAGAACTGGCGCATGTGGGCAATGCAGGAGTGGGGAGGGGGCTATCGCAAAGTGAAGTTTTAACTTTCCAATATTGTCCTGCAGCTTTTATACATACATTCATACTTGCTGAAATGCACAAATTCAAACGTTCGATTGACTTCAAAGAGTCGATTTTATCGTATCAAATTCAACGTAACATTCTTCTTCTTCTTCTTCTTATTATTATTATGTATTGCAACAATTTAGGCACAAGACCTCCTATAGCTCAAGTAAATGACCAATTAGAAGTTTCATTTCTGAACTAACATTATAGCTATAATGTAAGAATGCTAATTTGCTAATTATTTTTACCCTGTTAGTTTTCTTCAGTGATTTAGAAAAAAAATATAATTGAATTGAGCTTCAAGTCTATATGCATGTCGTACCAAATTCACGTTCTCACAAACGATAATTATGTTATAATTTCGCAACATCCGAAGGAGCAGAAAGAATAAGATGTCACGCTCTTCTTGTGGACGTACTGTACTGAGCTGATAAACGCGGACACAGCAAACCACAGCGGTCTAACTAACCCTCTCGAGTCTGATTTCCCTTCAACGAAGGTACACCTTTAATGAAGGTAAACCAGCCTAACGAGGCTTATTTAGACCTCTGCGGTTTGCTGTGTCCGCGTTTATCAGCTCAGTACTGTACGTGTGTGGATTCAAGGCCGATCTTCAGTTAAAGCAGTCAATTGACTGCTTTAACTGAAGTTGTAGCAGAAAGTATAAGTTGTAGCAGAAAGTATAAGTTGTAGCAGAAAGTATAAGTTGTAGCAGAAAGTATAAGCTAGCAGAAAGTATAAGCTAGGTATTAGGTGATGCATTAGGTATAGCTCAAAACAGGTGCTAAGCTGGTTTTTCGAATAAGAATCATAAGTTATAGAAATGACGCCAGCTTTTGTGCTGCAGTCACACTTGATGAAAGATTGGGAACATATGCTTGAAAACAGCGTCTGTACATGCCAGGGCAACACAATCCAGAAGCATTTCCCACCATTTGTGTGTCATGTAAACAGCTTGATCCAGTTTTAAAAGCGATGCGACAATGGTTAAATTCCGGCCACTGTTTATAATGCACGTTACATAGTAAACTAAATGGATTGGGCGTAATAAAGCTGGTCTTCGTCACTCACTCAAGCTCGTTACCATAGCACCAAAGACAAGAAATATAGTTCATAATAATAATAACAATAATACTAATACAACATTAAAAAAAACGCATTCGACGCTCCGGGTAAAGCATATGTATATATGCGCGCAAACAAGCGTAAACAAAGCCGGCAATCTTAATAATAATAATGACACTTGCAACAAGTTTCTATTTTGCATCGTGTAATAAAGCAGTCTTATGAGAGACCTCGGCCCTAGACCTTTTTGCTCCTCAACCACTCACTTAATTACCACCTGGGTTTTTAGGTTTCAACAGGTAAAAACTCTATTTAAACTTTAAATGGATTCCACCAAAACTGTACTGTATTAGACATTTTACTTTCAGGCCCCGCCACTATGTTGGCATACTCGATGGGATTTAGTTTCTATTTAGTTTAAACAAATGTAAAAATTCAGAGCCCAGCTGTGCAAAGTAAGGCCAAACACCTTTTTACGCTGTAATGTATAGCTTCACACCTTTCCTTCAAGTTTGCACAATTTTAGCAACATTTTGTGACAGCTATGCTGGCACTTAAAAGTTCTCTGGCTTAAAACCTACATTATCTCCTTTGTTTTCCTCGAGTAGATCCTTAACAGTCCAGTTAATAAACTCGCAGTAACTTATTCTCGTTGTCATCGCAGACCACCCAAAGTGAATTGAGCAAAACCTGTGATATGGGCATCGGGCTGCAACCTAACCCTGGCGACGCTTTATAAGTTGTCAAAAGAGACAAGCCATACGCGTCAAGTCAAACTGGCAAGTTGCTCTATGAAAAGCGGCCGTGGCTCACCCCAAGTTAACGAAAGATTGGACCCAAACAACTCCCGCGTACACATACATTAAGGGAATGATGGCCCATGCAATCGAGTGCATGGGGAAGCGAATTTTATGTTTGTTTGCGTTACCAAAAAGACTCCTATAGGAGCAAGCAACCAGCCACCAAAACTTGCTCGTCTGCAATTGCTTGCAGGGCAAAAAGTCATTAATGTCCCAACTAATTACTGCCCCCCGCTTTGCCGAAAGAGCATCAACAAAATCCTTCCCTCTCTCGTCTTCTTGTCGAATCCGACACCTTCTAATCATTTACGCATGTCTACAAATCCAGCGTTAGGTTTGGAATGCTTGCAATGTCTTATTTTTCTTTTAGGAAAATGTATACCAAAACGAATACAAAACTCGAGAGAAAAGTTTTAATTGAGCTGTCTCGCCTGTCTCGTTTTTCTTACTCTTACTCCCCCTCTCCTCTTATCCCCCCAGAGTGGGGATGGAAAATTGCTGTTGAGAATGAGGGATATAAGGTAGCGTGAATGTCCTCTCCTTGTTAACAAGGTGGGTTTTACGGGGGGTATACAGGTGAAAAACGACAGCAATGTGTGCGGTCCCTTGGTAACACAACCGCATTCTTTGGGAAGCCTTTTAAAGCCTGTTGCTGACTCGGGACCAATTACAGTGATTAACTTGTGCGAGAACTCGTTTGATGAACCTTGCTAATGGCCACCTTTCTGTACATTGGGAGTTAGCGTAAGAATGGTAGACACCGATCATCTTTACAAATCCTTGACAACCAAAAACGAACCAAGCCTGCAATTGCCAAATTTCAGGTTATTATACACCTAGCACGACTGTCTCATTATAGGGAATACATACTCACGAAATGGAAATTTACACAAGCTTAGGTTACCTTACGACCTGCCTCATTACAGCCTGTAGGGGGAGATATACTTCACTCAATCAGTAATTTCTATCGGACGAACAACATGGTATTTCTTGACATTCCTGATTTCTTGGGGAAGCATTTGAAAGCTGTTCCATATAACGAACATTTTCTTGTGGAGGGAACAGAAATGCGAAATAACTGCACCTCAATAATATTAAAACCGGGAAGAAGGATGAACGATAGTAACAGCTATTTAGTTAGTGAATGTGGGCTTAGGTTTTAACATGTCAATTTCGGAATTTTTCAATCAAAACACGTTACAGAATTACTGGCAAAGCTACAACGGCATGAACGTGTGGAAAATCTAGCCTGAAGCGATGAGAAATTGCAGGATGGAGATTTTGAGTTGAATCTGAAGATTGCTCTTATGCGAACTTTGATCTGACGATTTTCTTTGAACATCCTTACCGGATGTCGGAATGAGACACATCAAACCCTTACTAAACACTGCAATGTATACTTTTAAGATCTTGGCGAACTAGACTTGGAGACAGTCACATCACGTAAAATATAGTGACTCAGATATACACTATAACGTATCTGTTGCAAAATCAAAACGAGAGAGAACGAACAGACATAAGCCAAACCTCAAGTACTCATACGCCTTGGTAACGTACAACCAATGCAAATTAAAAACCACTCCTAACAGGAAAAGTTAGATCGGAAAACTGCTTATCCGCGAAACAAATCTTGACCAAAACTGTCCCTAAAAACCAGGAAAAGCGGTAGATAGGGACCGTAATAAAGTAGTTATTAATCAAGATGAGATTTGGATGAGTGATCAGAAGGTTTAGAACTACCTTTAAGCTTAGATTACAGTTAAGACTACATCAAAGTATAACTTAAGATTACATCAAATTTATAGTTGAAGAACATTGATTCATAGTATATCAGTCAAACTACTAGTTGACACATAAAGCAGTTCGTTTGTTAATTAAAAACCATCTTTGGAGGCATTCAGTCTGCCAAAATCCACGGAAAACTTGCAACTTATTAATTCTTGACACATTGTCCCAAGCATGACAACGCTACTGCACCCTTGGCAGGCGCCATGACCTGGTCCTCCCTCAACCTAAGCTTGACCTGTCTTGACTTCGGCTCCAGATGACTTCCATGGGCTCCGGACCCTTTGGACGGCGCCAACTCCTTCACAAACGGCCGATATCTGACTCCGCTCAGCACTCGACGACACAATGCGAGACGTAAACTAAACCTTTTGACCTGCAAGTGCAAAGATAATACAGGTCAAAATGGGACCAGGTTATCACTAACTATGGTCTCAAAGTGCAGGATTAATACTTGACACCTTTTCCTCCCCTTCTCCCAATTCCAAAGATATCACCACGTGTTTTGCTTGAACAACTCCATGTATTATACCCACGAATTCGAATTAAAAAAGAAAAACAACTTTTAAAGAAAAAATTGTACAGAAATCACACACATGCAAAAATATTTTAAGACTATGGATTCTTATCAGTTTTAGACTCGGACTCATTTACAGAAGTAGATTGCAATTGCTTGGACATTTGATATTCACGTGCTAAAGTCTCGCAAAATTTCTTATGGACGAACCAGTGCAACTTTTGGCACTCTTTGCTGCAATATGAGACGCTTTTACAAGTACTGCATTTTTTGCAATCTTTCTCGTGGGAGCATACAACACATTCGTCATCGTCCTGAAAACCTCTTTGACCATTCAGTGCCGATTTGAGGACGGAATAACTGGATGGGCCTTGGCCGACCTTGATTTGAGATAGATTGGCGACTAATTGCCGAAAGATAGTGGTTTCGCGAAAGGGAAAGGCGCGAATTGCTTCGCGAATTAGCTGATCCAAGAATTCCGGGTATCCGTCAGAAGCGCGCCCTTTGACAAGCAATTTGCGGTAGTGTTCCAGAAATGTGTCCCGCTGGGTCAAGTCCGCTTTTGTGGATTTCTCTTTGCTTAGACGTTTGAGTAAAAAACCGAGATAGTGTGCTTTCAGGGCGAGGATTTCATTCATTTCTTGACCTTTATGCATTTGGCGGCCAGAGAAACTTTCCAAGAAGGTGCTTACATCCTCCAAATGATTCCACAGCAGCAAATTCTTTTGCAGAAAACGGACAATGTGCACAGGATGGATATTAACCTACATAAAACCCAAACCGCTTTTATGTTTACGATGAGAACGTTGCTACGGATAAATTCCATTATCCATACTTTCAAAATTAAACCCCCACGAAAAACATGAGCAGACGAGTTTGCCTTACCTGCATAAGCAGTTTATGAACGACGGTAGACAACGAGGGAGCAAGCTTGGACTCTTTTTCCAATCCATGGGGCTGGGTGAAGTAGTCTATTTCGGCTTTGGGGATATAATTATTTATGATTGCTACACAAGCGTGATTGCCTAAAATAGATCAGTACGGTCAATCAATACGTTATAATCTTAGATTATTTAAATAACCTAATTGTTTGAATATACCTACAAAAGCGGCCATTTGGGCAGGAGTTCTTCCGACGGAATTGGTGGCGTCAGGATGAGCTCCGTAAGCAAGTAATAATTCACACAATTCTGGCTGGTTTGACAAAGCCGCGAAATGGAGCGCACGATACTGGTGTTCATGCTGGTTACTGTTGGGATCTGCGCCCTAACGAAAAATAAACGTTAAATGTCGTCATTTTCGCACTTTTAATTGTCCAGATTGGCTTAACACATGTAAGAATTACAAAACAATTTAAATATTGTGCTTGATTTACAGAGTTATGCGAAAAATGAGTTACAGTGGACTGGACAAGACTACATGGTGCCTTGAATAAGGAACGCCTCGCACAAAGAACGTTACGCATTACGAACGCAAGCGCTGGCCGGAAAAGGTTCCGCATGACGAACGCGGTCCCGCGCAAAAGGTTCTCCGGATTTAGTGACAAACGTATGTACTGTATCCCGCTGTCAAAAACGTGTCACGTTAGAACAACGAAATTTTCTTTTTTCAGCTAATGGAGTAAAAGAAAGTAAGTAAGTGTGCTTTAACCTAACCTAATCTAATCTAACCTAAGCTAACCTAACCTAATGAATTTCCAATCCAACCACCAATTTTCAACTTGAGTGACACTCCTTTGTCATTGTTTTACTGGAGAACGTTTTGCAACAATAATACACACGTAGTGTCACTTTTATTTCTGGGTTCTGAAACTGGAGAACCTGTTGGTCCCGCATTACGAACCGCACGCGCGCTCTGTTGTGTTTTTTTTATATTTGAAATTTGTGGAAAGTTCAGTGCTTTTTTTAGTGGTGTCAAAATGGCACCTAAGAAGGCCGTTAGTGGGAAGAGTAGAAAAGCACTTACTATCGAAACGAAGCAAGAAATCATAGACAAAAAAGACTCAGGAGCTAGAGATGTGGATCTTGCAGCTGAATGTGGAGTGATCAAGTCATGGATCAAGTCAACCATAGAGAGAATCAATCATGAAAGCTAAGGTGGCCAAGGGAGTCTCAAGAGTTTGTCTACAGGTGCACAGAAAATCCATTAATGATAAAATGGAGAGGTTGCTGTTAGCTTGGATTAATGAAAGGCAAATGAAAGGAGATTTAACCACAAAGGAAATAATTTGTGAGAAAGCTAGGGTCATGTATGAAGAGCTTAAAAGATCCGCTCCAGGAACAAGCTCACAAGCTTTAGAACAAGGGGCAGAAGAGTTAAAAGCCAGTACCGGGTGGTTGCATGGGTTTACGAAGAGAAGTGGCACCCAGTGTTATAATGCAAAATTTCGATTTTGGACCGGCATCGGGAACGGATCAAAATTAGTCCCATAGTAACTTATGGGAAACTGCGTCCCGCATAACGAACGCCGTCCTGGAACGGATTATGTTCGTTATGCAAGGCACCATTGTATATATAAACTATTTTATTTTTTATATATTACCAGATCTAACAACAACTGACACATGTCGAGTTGACCTTTATAGGCAGCATGTTGTAGTGGGGTCATCCCATGTTCGTCGACAATATCAGGCTTGATTCCATGTTCTTTCACGAGGTTATTTAAACCGGCTAGATCTTTTGCATTAATCTTCTCTATTATAGCTTTGTATACATCATTCATTCCCTCCTCACCTACACCTGGCTTCGTCGCCATGTTTTCCGTAACTGAATGAATGAAAATCGACTAGTATTGTCGTAATCCTTTTCCAATTTAGTCGGAAGACAAGAAGCATACACCACCTACTAGTTTTTCACGGGACTTTTACAGCGCTCATGCTACCTATCGCCGCTACCCTGCAACTAAGCGGTCTGTTTGGTGCATTCTTCCCGCCAGAATAGACAACGTCATTCTGATGTTACCGGTGTGCGTTGTGAGTTGTGCTTTATCGAATGTGTTTGTCTAGGAAGCGTGACTCCTGAAAATTACCTTGAGTTTTTCGTAAGATGATTCGCCTTACTGAAGGAAGTGTCGCGGTAAGCTATTTTATTTTTCATATTGTTCTTCTCTCTTCCTTATATTTACCTGCACAATTACAAAATTGTTTTGCAGAGGCTGAGTGCAGGGGAATCCGTCAGTGCCCCAATTCTCCAAGTTTTGGTAAGCATTTTGCTATCTTATACCTATAAAACGCCTAAAGGCAATTTTAAACTTGGTACATTTTCTCTTTAGAGCTACAAAAAAATCCCTAACCAAGGCTCAGATCGATATCGTCTCCTGCTTTCAGATGGAATCCACATTCACGGCTTTGCCATGCTTGGCACGCAACTTAACCATTTGATAGACAGTGGCAGATTGGAAAGCAATACCATTATCAAGGTCACCAACCTTGTCTGCAATACTGTCAACAACCAAGCCAGAGGCGAAAAGTAAGACTATAGACACATCAGTTTAGTTACTACAGACATCTGACCATAATTCAGGAAAGTTTTGATTGTGTTGGACTTGGAAGTTCTGGCTGCTGGCTCTGAAATAGGCAAAATTGGCAATCCTTCCAATTTTGACGCTTCTGCGCCAAGTTCTGGTGCTGCTCCCAGATCAGCAGCGGCAGCTCCAACGGCAAGTATGTCCGCTCTGTAGCTAGTTTAGTAGCTTTCTTACTTTTTCTTTTCTACTTTAGCGAACTATTCGCGTCCCACACCAGGTCCAGTATCATCTGCAGTTCCAGCAACGGCCGGCAGTGTTTTAACTTTTCCTATTTCAAGTTTGACTCCGTATCAAAACAAGTAAACACTCTTGATGCGCACGGTTTTACAGCATTACAATGTAGAATTCTTTTAGGTGGACTATCAAAGCTCGTGTGACCAACAAAACCACACTACGTACCTATAACAATGCCCGAGGTGAAGGTAAGCTGTTTTCGGTGGATTTGGCCGATGAAACTGGAGAAATTCGTGCCACTGCATTCAACAAGGAGGTTGACAGATTTTCCGACATGCTTGATGTAAAGTTCGTTTAGCTTTATATGCAAAGCAACCTTTCTGAAGCCTTATTTCCCTCTGACTAGATCAACAAAATATTCTACATAACAAAGTGTAATTTGAAGCCAGCTAATAAGCAGTTTAGCAGCCTTAAGAACGATTACGAAATGACGTTTGGCAGCGAGACGCAAATTACGCCATGTAACGATGACACCGGCTCCATTCCAAGCGTCTGTTTCAACTTCGTTCCTATCAACAATCTTCAGCAAGTGAACAAAGATGCAATTATAGGTAGACTTACTTTGATTTGTTTTAAAAAAAAATAAGATACATTTGCGAATTTTCCCGTTTAGACGTTTTGGGAGTGGTGAAAAGTGGTGGAGACGTGGTCGCCTTTACTTCCAAGAATCAGAATCGTGAAATAAAGAAGCGTGAACTCGTTGTTGTCGATGAATCCAACACAGAAGTTAATCTGACCTTGTGGGGAAAGCAAGCTGAGGACTTTGATCCGTCCACGCAGCCCATAATAGCTGCCAAAGGTGTTAAAGTGTCCGATTTTGGCGGTAGATCCTTATCAATCCTGATGTCGTCCACTCTCCAGGTCTTAATTGATTTTATTTGAAAAAAATCACGAAAAAGAGAAGATATGAAGCTTAATTTGGGGTCCTGGAACATTATTTAACAGGTTAATCCAGATATTCCTGAGGCGCATCGACTACGGGGCTGGTTTGACAATGTGGGCAACTCCTTGCAAGCAACCAACCTATCGATGGGGCGAGGAACGAATTCGGGTATCATGGGAGGGACTTTTAAGACTTTTGCGGAAGTTAAAGTTGAACAACTGGGTACGGGTGACAAACCTGACTACTTTTTGGCCAAAGCCACCATCGTGGCTGTCAAAAAGGATAATGCGTTGTATAAGGCATGCCCTTCAGCGGACTGCAACAAGAAAGTGAATGATTTTAGTAACACGGGCACGTACCGCTGCGAGAAATGTCAGCAAGACTACCAAGAGTTCAAATGGAGACTCATGCTTCAAGTAATTACTTCTTTTAGACTCGGCTGGATTACCCTAATGAAACACTTATTTTTTTTTTTAAAGGCGAATGTCATGGATTTCACGGATCATCAATGGGTGACTATCTTCCAGGAAAATGCGGAGACGATTTTGGGAATTTCATCCCAAGATTTGGGTACTTTGCAAAGTGTGGATCCTGACGCGTGTGGAAGGGTTTTTGCAGACGCAACTTTCACTTCCTACCTTCTCAAATTGAGGGTCAAAATGGAGACATACCAAGTAAGCAATCAGACGTTTTTTAAGTATTCCGTTCTTTTCATGTCTGTCTTAGGATGAAAACCGTTTGAAATGTACCGTGGTGGAAGCTAAGCCGATCGTGTACAGTGATTATAACAAACTCTTGCTGGCTGAAATCAGAAAGATTGTGGGACATTAGTGAGTTACTACTTTCTCAGATTACTTGTTGGAATTCCGTATGGGTGATGTTTTCTTTTTTTTGCATAATAAAAGCAAATGTACTCCGAATTTATTTTTTTAATTGTGTTTTTTATTGCGGATCAAAATAAAACTTGCAAAGATCGTATGAATGTGGGCTTTGGGACGATTGGAAAATAAGTAACAACTCGCGCGATATCACACCTACAATATTCTTGCTCTTAAGTTCAGCAAGACAGAAAAAAAAGTTCTAAACTGATTCATTATTCCTTTTTAAAAATTTGTTTCCTTTTCTTTGCGGGCTTTCTGGGAGAAGTGCTTGAAAGTGCACTTGAAGATATGAAAACATAAGCCAAATGACACAGGAACAAGGTTTAATCACTAGGCCTCTTTTCGCTATTCTTTTTTGTAAACTCCTCCGCATTTTTCATGAACTTTTTGCGGTCCTTGGTGTACTCTTCTGCTAAATCACCCCGCAACGGATGTTCAGGCTCAGGGTCGTTCACCAAAGCCACCAAGGCTTGAATAACTAGTTGCGATTGAAATAGTTTTTTTTTAAGTTTGTTTATGGGGAAAGATGAAAACAAAAGCAGGAAATACCTTGGTCTGTCTTGGTAGCAGGTTTCCAATGCTCTGCCTGGATAATAGGCAGACATACTTGCCCCTTTTCATCGATATTCGGGTGGTAAATTTTTGTCTTGAAGTTAATCTTGGGCGGTTTGAATGGGTACTCAGCAGGAAAATTGATTTCTATCCGGAAAGCTCCTTTGTTATAGGGGGGATTATCCTGTAGAAGATAACAGAGTTCATTGTTGACTTTGTATTTCTAGTTATTGGAAATCGAAGCTTTTTAAGACTTACTGGGATAATAAGGCCTTGCCAGGTTAAAATGTTCTGCTCGTCCACTTGAATATCACGAAACGATCTAACGCCCGACTTCCTGATGTCATCCAATTCCTAGAAGGCAAAAGAGACATGCAATAGTTAATTATTCATCTAGAACATCTAGAATATTACAACGACTTAGGCTAAGCAAGTTCTACATACTACAAATCTGAAATAGTCCATCAATTTGCATTAATCACACACGCTCGGCATGTGCATTATTGTTAATGAATTGTCCTTTTTTCTAAAGCTCTTAGATGATTCTCGAAATACTGCCCATGACATTTTTGCCGTCAACTTTCGGCCTCGTACCAGGAGAGTAAACCAAGTACCCGGAACTAGAAATTTAAAGACTCAATACGTACTTTCATAAGCCTTCGCGTAGCAGCCATTATAGTGATACAAGTATTTTCTGTCAGATGAGTATACAAGCTTTTCAACACTTTGGTCAATTATTAATTTAAAGACGCGTTACAAAATCCAAGTCAGCTCCAACAGCGAATCCTTCAGTGACAATCGTATTTCTCATGTTGCAAAGTAATCGACATATCGGATTTTATTCGTATCGATCTCAAACTAAACGCGCGCAATACTTTAATTCGAACGAGAAAAAGTTTACGGTAAGAATACAGCAAAATTACATTTTATTCTTCACCCGTATTTTTGTCCAACATATTTACAATTTCATTCAGAATAAACAATCCATTATTTATGTCTGCATCAAGCAATCAGCCCAATGGCTGTCACCTATATCGTCTTGATAACAGCCTCGTTTTTTCCGTATTAAATCTCCCCACCTCATGCACCGATGACAACTAGGGCATTTCCCTTCCAGGGGAAGTAATAAATGTGGCATATCTGCAAGGAAGTGCTTAGCTAAGCAAGCCATGTGGCTCATTACGTCACATTCTTTGTTCAAACAGCGCAAGACAACGTCGGAATCCGTTTTCCTGCATAATTGGCAAAGCATTCCGTCCTTCGACTCCTCATCCAAGCTGACAAATTCGGGGTTGACTCGTTTGCTCTTCACTGAACCGCACTGAATAGGCATATGCGCTGGTGGCAGTTGATTGTTCTACAAACAGAAAAAGGAGATTGCGATCATTGTCATAACTAAAAAAGAATAATGATAAAACTTACAAGAAACTCCTGAGCGTGTTCCGGTTTGAGCCATTGGATTGTCAAAGGCAACCGATTCCAAGGTCCCACTCTAAGCATTTCCGAAACAATGCGAAACGAAAACTCGAACCGACTTTCTTTCGCTTTCTTTTTCCTTGCAGTTAAGTGCTGTAGCCTTCTGGATCGGTCAGGGTGCTGCCAAGCCCATTCAAACCTCAAAGCAGAGATTTCATTCGGGAAGCCATGAACTATAAGCACCATTTCCCTTCAAAGGAAAAGAATAGAGATTTTTTAAATCAAAGCTCGTGATGCCTGAAGTGTAAAATTAAAACATAAACTTTACCAGGGTCCTTTGTTGCTTGTTCGCCATGCTCCTCCAGCTGCTTTGCCCTTGTTATGCTGATCAATACGTCGGTTGGGATCTACAGTAAATCCGATATACGTTCTGCCTTTATACTGTGGATTAAAACACAACAATAAATACACGCCATAAAAATCTTCGACGATTTCATGTGCTTCTTTTTCCGACATTTCTTCCAATCGTTTCAAAATAAATTAGCGACCCTAACGTCAATCGTAAGAATCTTCATTTCCCGCCAATTATTATAGAAACGAACAACGGATTTGTGTAATGAGGAGCATTTCTACTGACAACCCCTTCAAATAGACATAACAGATAATTCATAAAATAATAGAACGCTTACTTAAGTTACAATAAAGCCTAAGCAGAAGTAACTTTGATTTGACCTCATACCATACCAACATTCCTCTGACCTGTAAGTTATCGATCATTGCTAGTATAGTACAGTTATACCCCGAAGTTACGCGATAGGTGGGACCGACGGAAAATTACGTATGTCGAATGCGCGTAATACCTAGGCTAGACGGGACGAGTCTATTACCATGTTGTACCCGACTTATACCTAGGCTAGACGGGACAAGTTAATGATCATCAACAAAATACATACAAATTCCATGTCTTCAACTTCAGTCAAGATCAAGAACCGCGTAACTCCGAGTTCGGGTAAGACGGCGCTTTACTGTATATAAACCTATACGCATTACTGTGGCTCAAAGCACTAGAGTAGGATGAAAAGATAAGATTCGGCCGCCCGAGAGGCTTATTCAATTCATCGACGCTTGTTTTCTTGTTGGCTTAAGCAGTTTGTCACCAGGTCACCTGCTCTTCCCCTCGTTTTGGTTTACTCTTACCTCCTGACCGCGCTTCCACACAATACACTCCTCTGACATTGCATTCAGCCAAAAAGAAAAAAACAGACTATGTACTTTCTTACAAAAATATGTGTAATTTAGTAAATGAAACTTGTATTACTATTAGTCGTATGTGAAATTCCGCTTAACAAACCAAAACAACACAAAAATCAGGTCCGGGTTTTCTAAATAACTACAACTGTTACTTTCTTCAGCTTCAAGGGGCTTACAAACACCACACCCGGACAAATTTGGCCAAGCCGCAAGAATCGACTGACTCAATAAACGATTTCTTAAGTCCTAGAATTAAACTACCATATTCGGGAGAAAAAATTGAAGCAACTAGACAAAAAATGAGGGTGTACAGTCAAGAAAAAAAAACGAAAACAGCTTCCCATAACTGGTGGGAAAAAACTTCGGAGTCGCTCAGGTGAAAAATTTGTTTTTTCCATTGGTTTTAATTCCAGTTGTACATGTTATATCCGCCTCCCATTCCAATGGGGTTATAACGAGCGTTGCTCTTGTCTTGGCGCATATTATAATTCTGCATATAGCCTGCAGGGGGGCGTGGCATGCTAATCGAGGGTGGATATGGGGGGCGACCCATCAAAGCTTGGCCTGGGTGGCCACGCCCACCTTGTTCCGGTCCAACTGCCATGAAATAAAACCGAATCAATGAACATTTTTGTGGAATCTCAAGCTTCCAAAAGGAAGACAAAAAGTATCATTATGGAAACGCGTTTCACAGTTAAATAAGAGACGTTTTGTTTTTCTTAGCTCACAAGACGCGGAGCTAGTAATGGTAGGCGCTAAAGGAATGAGGATAATAAATATAAAAAATGCGGGGTCTTTTGGCAGCCCTAACCCAAAAGCGATAACGTCACATTGCCAAAAGAGTTAAAAGCAGGGGATTTACTTCGAGCTTGTTGCCGGCCGGCTTCCCAACCTGCAAAATAAGCCGCTTTCTGCTTCCCGTGCTCCTCAGCCACCTTCACCGAGATGGGATTGGTCCGTCCTTGCGGGATATAACCATTCAGACTTTGGATAGCAGCCATAGCCTCTTCTCGACGGTCATAACTAAGTGTAACGACTCCAAATTAGCATGAGAGAATCTTGGTACATGACATCCTGGGTTTCTCTAGAAATAAAAAACTAAAAAAAAAATTCGCTCCAAATTACCGGATGAATGCGACCCCTCTAGGCATGCCAGTAATTTTATCTTTCAACAAATTCATCTGCACAATATTGCCGTAAACGGCAAACAAGCTTGTCAGTTCTTCCTCTGCCATATCCCTAAAATTTCGTAAGAAATAAAAATACTGTCGATAAATGCTTGGGATTTTTGAAAATTATAATAAAAGAGAACCTTGGAAGATTCGTAACATAAAGATTCGTTTCCTTGCGGTCTTCGCCAGGAGGACGGGCATAAGATACTTTGATGCGCTTATTCTGAATTTGCAAGCCATTCAACGTTTGTATAGCTCGAATTGCTTCTTCGGGCCGCGAGTAATTTATAAAACCAAAGCCATAGCTGTACCCGGTCTACAAAACAAAAAATGAATTTATTTAAGGTAATCGGTGGTGGTGCTAAACTGATTTGGATTTTTACTCGGAAATCTCTCATAATTTTGCAATTGGTAACTGTTCCCACGGTGGCAAACATTTTGAAGAGCTCATTCTCAGTCAGGTTTTGTGGCAGGTAATTGATAATCAGGTTACTCTTGCTGTCGTCCACCGGACTGGAGCACTGAGCTTGAGACATGGTTGGAATTTGCATGGCCGGCGAGTGGCCTTGGTCATCCGGCTTCATGTTCATGGGTCCTGGTGGGCTGGACATTGTTGACTCGTCAAAACAGGCAGGACGAATCGTCCACCGCTAAGCAGGCATAAAAAAATATAACAAAAATGAAAAAAAGGCCTGCTTGGGGTGGGTTTTGTTTTAGTTTGGGCTTCCATGCCACCACGCGTGTTTTCTTGAGAGGAGTAAATACTCAGGCTTTCTAAAAAAGCTTTGTGTCGGCACGAAAAAAAAATGGGGGAAAACGGGGAGGAACACACGAGAAAGAAACCACATCGATTAGTAAAAGTGGTAAAAGGATGAAACAGAGTTTTGGTGACTGTTAAAGAAAAAAAATGCATTAATAAACGTTGCATACAAATTGGTAATAATGGAAGGAAGTTACAAAAATAAAATAAACAAATTCTCCAGTGGCGTTCTAAAGCGCGCAAAAAATATCCGGCATGGCCGCCCAAGAAGCGTCTCTCACTTTTAGATCCCTCAAACTACACTTTCTAGTGGAGCTAGTAAACAAGATTTATATGCTACAGAAGCAGTTTTGTCTCAAGTAATTAAGGAGTATAGAATCATGGCTCGAAATTACCTCAAAGGTCGAAAAAAAGGACAAAAAAAGACAAGCGGCTAGGAAGCTGCCTTGATCACGCCCACACACTGTATCAACTTTGCAAATATCGATACTGATAGTTCGTACCAGCCCATCGTCCAGATAACAACCGAAGTGCGACCCGCGAGGGGTAGGACCCTCAGAATAAAGGGGCGTGTCAACGAGGATGCGAGAATTTTCCCCCGATTTCTTTCTATTAAAGCTGGCTTTACACTGGCCTGTCGGCGTGTCGAAACACGCGACAGACGACAGAAAACCCGGCAGAAACAGCCAGACAGACTGACGACAGACGGAGTTGAGCGCTGCTCTACTTTTGGCGTCGGCACACAAGCGACAGAAGCCGTTCCGCCCTTCACAGAATAGGCTTTTTTCCGTGGATGTCTGTCGTCTGTCGCGTGTTTCGACACGCCGACAGGCCAGTGTAAAGCCAGCTTAACAGTGCCGGCAGAGCGGGCAGCTGCTCAGGGGCGCTAATGATAGAGGCGTTGATTTCTGCGCAATTTTCGTAAAAGGGCTTCATTCCGAAAATTTATGCTGAGGACGCCAATCGGACTGCAATGGGCACTGTTTCAGAGCAAAACTTTTTTACTTTTAATCGAAAATATGAAAATACATTAGGTTATCTAGATTAGATATGATTTATATAAATTTAAGAAGCCTAGGACTTATTTATCTTTTATATTTATGCGAATTAAATACAAAGTATCAACCAGCTTACTACTTGCGATTTACCATTTTTCGATTTCCCGGTATTAGTCGACACTAGCATATTAGCCATTTCGCATTTCTCATTCTGTGCGTGTTCGAATGTCCGTGGGTGTCGATCAAACGCGAAACACGAAATGTTAAACTTGAACGTTTCGTGAAATCGCATGAAAGGTGGTAAAATGCGAGACTATAACTTGATTTAAATTAAACCCTAAGTTTTCAAAAAAAGACTTAAAAAATTAAATTAAAAAAAAATTAAAATTTAAAACCTAACCTAACCTGCCCTAACCTACCTTAACCAAATCGAATTAAGGATAAATATAATTTAAATTCAGCTTAAAACATCAAAACACTGTCTTAATATCTGACAATCTCACACGTCATACCGAGTAAAAAATAACTCCCATTTTTGCTGTCATTAGAAACGCGAAATGGCCAACGCCGTTTGAGTCGTTTTGCGTTTTACCATTTCGTATTTTGCAATTCGCGTTTTTATTGACATCCAATCTGCTTTTCGTGGTTCGGTAACGGACTTTGGTCAAGTCACGTGATCTGTGTTTTCACCACGTGCATTCATTCTTTTGGTTTTCAGGTATATTTTTAACAGTTAGCACTTGTAATTGGAGAGAAAATTAATGCATTGTCTATACTCTATAGGGCACAGGAGAATGGTTTCTACACGTAAGCGTGATTACGATAGCGATAATTCCAACACAAGCAGCACAGTTTCCAGGCGCCAGTCAACGGGTGCTGCGCGGAAACGGAACGATTCAGGAGAGAGCCGAGACAGTAATGGGCCTGAAAAACTCGGAGAAGCTGCTACTCCTCAAGCTCTAGCTAAAAAGACGCGAAGATTATCGAAAAACTCAGTACAGAATTATGTGTCTTCTCCGGAACCATCGGAAACCTCGTTTGAAAGCCTTAGCCAAGACGTTGGCTTCTCGCAATCTGTGGAGCGCCCCAAACCAGAAACACCTTCGACTGCTCGTCGTTCTCGTCGCCTATCCAATTCATCAGATTCCGGTGTAACAACACCAATCCAAAGCTCCAAGCGCGTCCGTTCTTCGGATTCCGCGTCCAGTTCCCCTTCCAAAGACCTCATTGACGTTAAACAGTTCACCCGCAAAAGCATTCGCGATGGCAGTAAGGAAGCCGCAGAACTACTACTTTCCCCCATCAAAGAATCGCCTGGCGAAAACCAACTTTTTGAGGAAATCACTTCCATTTCTACACCGCCCAAATTGGACGGAGGACGCAGATCCTCAGATTCAAATAAAAAAGGTACCAAGCCTTCACCCGCCCAAGCATCGATCGATAAGATGTCTAAACCGTCTCGCGACGCCACCCCAAACAATTCCGAACCCCAAATTACTGAAATCTCCCAAGCTGACAAAGAGAACGATCATTCAATTACCGTCGAATCTGAACACTTGTCCGGCATAACAGAAGTTAAAGAAGAACCTAAAGAGTCCGAAATTCAGATGATTAATCCTCCACCAGTGATCGTGACTTTGTTGGAACCTAAATCGGAAAATGAAGACCCGACCCACAATGCTTCGGTTTTGCCTAGTGGAGCTGACGTCATGCGCAATATCCCTCGAGGCAAACCAAAATCTGGGCGTCCGTGGAAAGAAATAAAAACTAAGTAAAAAAGTCAAACTAGCGCAAGTTACAATTTTTAATAAAATCCTTCTTTATTTCTTTTAGCGCTAGGAATATGTATCAGGATAAAGGCGCCAAAGTGGGACTGGAAAAAGCTATGAAACTGAAACGTGAACTTCAACTTGTGAAGGGTATGGAAAGAAGAATTAAGGAAGAGCGAGTGAAGAAGTTTGAAGACTTGAAGAAGCGGCAGGAGGATAATAAGCAGCGACGCGAAGCGAACGAGCGACGTGGCGAAGTCACCCAAGTGGTAAGTTAGCGCGCAAACAACTTTTTCATCCTACGTAAAACTAATATTTTTAATTATAATTTTAGGTTAGCGCAGCGAAGGTCAAACGCATGAAGAAGAAGCAACTCAAGCTGATTCAGAAGCGCGATATAACCAAGGTTGTGTAATAGCATTACAAAACAGCCAATACATTGCTATTATTTGCGTAAAAATAGTTTTTGACTCGCACCTTTGCAGTTACAAAAGACACGTTTGTTTTAAACATATAAACACTAAATTGAGTAAAACCTATAGTTCTATGCAGAAGGTTGAGTAAAACGTAGTTCTAAGCAGATTCAGAAGCGTGATACAACCTAGGTTGTGTAATTACAAAACGGCAATACATTGCTATTATTTGCGTAAAAAATACGTCTTGACTCACTTGCAACTTACAATTACAAAAGACTTGTTTTTTTCTTATACATATACAAACACCAAAATTGAGTAAAACGTAGTTCTAAGCAGATTCAGAAGCGCGAGATACAACCAAGGTTGTGTTATAGCATTACAAAACAGCCAATATATCGCTATTATTTGCGTAAAGATATAGTTCTTGACTCACTTTTGCACTTTGCAATTACAAATACACGTTTTTTTAATACATATACAAACACTAAAATTGAGTAAAACGTAGTTAAATCCTAAGCAGGAGGTTTGGCTTGGTTCAAGCGCTTCATAAAATTTTCACTCATCTTGGCCGTCACGCGTCCACCAATCTCGCCCTTTTCTAGAAAGTTTACAGTTAGAAAAATAATTATTCCTAAACATGTAACGAATACCTGTGGACGCACAAGCAGTAACGGACTCTTGTTCCCCACTCACTGGTCGACTTTCTCCCCACTCACCAAGGAGCAAATCTTTGTACTTTTCTTTGACTTCAACGCTGAGATCTACCAGACTGCTGCTCGTAATATTCCCGCGATTTCGAGAGGCCAATAAATCTACTTTGTATACGTCTGAAAAAATGAAAAAATTAAGTCTTGTTATAAAAAATAAAGAAGATTAAGACTTATTAAGACTTACATTCCATATAGAACACGATACCCATGGCTACACAAGCTAACAAGGCTACCACGACGAGAACTACGGTGATTTTACTACACTTATTGGGGTCTTTCATCGTCTTGGCATCTAGTTTAACCCGTTTGCGACTCTTCTTGGTGTAAATCTCGATTGGGGTCTGATCCGGGATAGTTATAACGACGGCACTTTTCTTCTCCGAATCAAACACAGTGGACGAAGTCATGGTAGCGAGCAAAGTGGCGGTTAGTTTCGTTAAGCCAGTCTTTAGGCTAAAGCAATTAGGGGTCATTTCTTCTGTCATAGTTTGACTTTGGGTGCTGCCGTTGAGCCAAGATGTTTCCCCGCGGGTACTGGCAATGTCCACTGATGTAAAACTGTTTTCCCCAGACTTGGATTCCACATTTTTGCCGCTCTTAACTTGAGTCGTGGCAATACTGTCCAAATGTACCACCCCGGCTTTGTAGTTCAGTGATAAAGGAGAAACGTAGGCATCCACGACTGTGAAAGTAATGCTGATAATAAATACATCTTTTAAACAATAAAATGACGTTGTTGGTTTAATCTTGTTCGTGCTAAATAGAAAGGTGCTTGTACACGCAGGAGGAAGGACTTGAATGCAATCAACGGATAAAGTCGGATAAACCTGGGCCCCTTTCCGACGTATTGACTCCACATCTTGCACTACGATTGATGGAGTGCCAATCCATTGTGATTTCTAAATGTGGATACTACGTTACTAACCCAAATATGGTAATAGCGAGACACTGAAGTTGTTTATTTACCTTTGAAGACATAACCACTTGGAAATCCAAAAACGGGGAACGTTGTTCAAAGGCTAAAATTGATTCCACGTGGACCCCTATCGTCGTAGCATCCCAAGACTCACTGAAAGCCTTTTTGGAAAGGTCTTCTGTTAGCGAAAAAAGAATTCAAGTTGTATTGCAGTTGTCAAGAGGGCAAGCACAGCGGAATACACGTATATTTAGCTCTTTCGCCTCCACGGAGCCAGAAGAGGAACTTTTGAAATGGAAAAAGTATAGATATAGGAAACGTGAAGCAAATCGATTTTTTTTGGGGGGGTGAGGGTCACCACGACAAAAATGGAATAAAAGAACTTTTTTTAAAGTTTTCCCCTATTTTCCAAACTGACTTGAGGGTCATTTTTTGGCACTTGTTTCTCATCTCTTCAATTAAGGATTTTGATGCTGCATCTGAGCTTGCATCTGGGATAGCATTTGTTGCATGCGACGTAACTCAGCTTCTTTTTCCAATAACATGCGATCTTTTTCCGAACCAGGCGTTTCTGCATTAGAATTAGCCCCACTCACCCTACAGAAAATAGTGTCATAGTAACCAAAAGATTTGAGAGCTGAAATTACGTTTTCCTATTGCTGACGCCTTTAGCGAGTCTTTCCGAGCGATAATTCTCGTAATGAACGTCCTGGGTGACTTCTTGCAAATCTTGCATGTGCGTACTGGAATAATAAAGTGTTTTTTTAAGAAAATAAAACTTATATCGGGAATGAGACCAAGTATTACATGAGCATCGTCCTGAGTTTAATAAAATCGCAATGTTCGGGGTTTTCCACTTCCACGACACCCCAAGGATACTGACGCCCACGAACTTTCTTTCCACGCACTTCTAGGAGCGTATTTGCCCCACATACTGCAAACGGAACGGCTTCTTTTAGTTGTCTAACCTATGATGGTTTAAAAAACGCGTTTAAACAGAAAACAGATGGGCTAACAGACGCACTTGCTCTTTGTAATCTTCATCTTCGTCGCTGTCACAGTCCGCAATGGAGTAAATACGGATTCCGTTCGCATGAACTTCTTCCAGGACCTTTAAAACAAAATTAAAATTACAAAATTAAAGTAGAAACTCAACAAATGAGAAAATTGACAATACACGTTGTTTGAGCCGGGTCACTTCTTTCTTGGTAAGCATATCAGCCTTGGCAATGACCGGTACAATGTTGACTTTATGATGGAGCATTTTCATGAACTGGATATCCAAGGGCTTCAGCCTACGACAGTCAGATAATTAAAAACCGTTAGAGGTTATCAAGGCAGAAGGAAACAGGTAAATTAAAATAAATTACCCGTGACCGTAAGGTGCGATAAAATAGAAACAGCAGTGAACGCGATTGTCAATAATGTTTCGGCGGTTTAGTCCGCTTTCATCTCTTAAGTAGCGCTCAAACTGGTCGTCAATGTACTGGATTATGGACTTGAAGCTAGGAACAGGGAAAGAAAAACAAGTAACTTAATTAGCAGCTAGAGTAAACTTGACTAGATATACCAGTCCGTGTTGTCAATTGCGTCGCCGTAACCCGGCGTGTCGACAACCGTAAGGCGTAATTTTACGCCACGCTCTTCAATTTCCACAGTGGATGCGTCCAATTTGACGGTCTGCTTAATACGTTCTAGACAACACATTCGAAAATTAATTAAAACGTGGATAAATGAGTACACAATAGATAGTTTTACCTGATACGATGGGAATGACTCGCTCAGGATACAGATCGGTCAGGAAAAGGCTGTTGACCAGGGTAGATTTGCCCAAACCGGTTTCACCTGTTAAGAAATTAACAAATGTTTATAATGTAAAAAAAAATATCCAGTACGACTTGTAATGGCAAAGAAATAACAGACAAAGAGAACGATGGTTACAAGGTAATATAAACGGAGGAAAAAAAAGCGCCCAACGTGGGGCTCGAACCCACGACCCTGAGATTAAGAGTCTCATGCTCTACCGACTGAGCTAGCCAGGCTTACATTGATTTTGGCTAATGGCTAAAATAACGAACGGTGCTTACCGACAACCATCAAAGTAAATTCAAAGCCCTTTTTTACGGACTTTCGGTGCACTTGGTTTGGCAAATTTGCAAATCCAACATAACCGGGCATTTCAGGGTTTGTGAACTACAAAATTCATATCGTGTTAGTTTCAATTTCAAAAAAAGAAAATCGATCATCGATGGGCATTGGCTTCAGAACTCAGAAGTTGTGCCAACGCCTTAAAATTATTTATGTTATTCTAAGAAAAATGTCCGAATCTTACGTTATTGCCGCTTTTGACTGACTCTTGAGACATCTTTTACGGATTAGATTGTTTTCGTGGAAGAATAATTAAGACTGGTGAAAAGGACACTACAAACAAAGCCCACCCGTTTTTCCCATTACTATCGATTGCGAACGGTTTGCTACTGATCGCCGCTATCGATTCTCAAATCGACCATTATTTTTTCAATGTCAAATACGAAATAGACTTTAAAACAAGTGAAACTTGGGTTTATTTTCCGTGAAAGTATTGTATTGCAGCTTAAAAAAGTATGGCAGGAACAGACAGACCATGCGGATGTAAATCATTTCGCTCCTGTCTGTGGTGTGAGAAGGAGTATGGCATAAAGCCAACTGGTCCTTATAAAGAAACATACAAGGTGCGAAAAGCGAAATATTTCGGCTAAACTTGACTTGTTCAGTTCAGTTCACTTACTCAGTACTGAACAAGTGAACTGAACAAGTCAAGTTTAGCCGAACAAGTCAAGTCAAGAACAAGTCAAGTTTAGTTACTGTTAAGCCTGGTGCACACTGGAGTGTCGTTTATGTCAACATACACAACATACGACATACGACTAGTAAACAAACCAGAAAATTTCGGCACAAAGCCGACATAAGCACTCTGACATACGAGTTGAGCAATTCCAATTATGTTGTGTATGTTGACATAAACGACACTCCAGTGTGCACCAGGCTTTACTGTTAACTCACTGACTTCATTCAATTCAAATCTTTACTCAGGATTTCCCCGCCTTCGTTTATTGTATTAAATGTGCCAAAGCTTACCCTGGTTGGAATGAAGCTGATAATCCACATCCAAATCACGCCGGAGGCGGAGAACCCATTTTTTATCCGGGAATTCTCATACTCGTACTTATACATAATTAGTTTAAAATAGAGAATAATGTTCTATATTTCACAGGAAAATTTTTTAAGTAGCGAAGAAGCGGCTTCTTACATGGAACAGTTTGATAAACTAGAATGGGAATTGTCACAGAGCGGTCGAAGGAAACAGGTCGTGACTTCTTACTTAACAAGCATCGATGGTTCAGTGGTAGAATGCTCGCCTGCCACGCGGGCGGCCCGGGTTCGATTCCCGGTCGATGCAATTTTTTTCCATTTCATGTTCTTTCTGTCCGTTATTGTCATAGTTTCCTTTCTATTTAGAATTTTGGACCAAAAGCGAATTTTAAAAAGAAAAAGCTGCGCGTTGGCAATTTCAGTGGTTTCCCCCAATTCACTCAGCCTTTGTACGAGAAACTGGCTAAAATTGACCTGTTGCGGGATTATGCCACTGTCGAGCAATGTAGTCTTGAGTACGACCCAGCACGCGGGGCTTCTATTGAACCTCACATTGATGATTGCTGGATTTGGGGCGAGAGAGTAGTCACCGTTAACCTCAAAGGCTATTCCGTCCTAACCATGACCAATTACTCCGGAACTGCTGCCAAGTACAACCTCGAAGACGCCACACAAATCGGTTTCGACGTTCACCCAAATCTAGACAAAGTCGTCGTGCGTTTGCCCATGCCAGCCGGTTCTTTAATGATCATACACGGAGAAGCTCGCTACAATTGGGAGCATTCAGTCCTAAGGGAAGACGTCCAAGAACGCCGGGTTTGCATAGCGTTACGAGAATTAACGCCGCCTTATTTGGAAGGGGGCAAATTGTATACAGAAGGCCAAGAAGTTCTAAATACAGCTAAACAGTTCTTCTAGACAATCCTTCATAAGGAATGTAATGATTTCGCCCAAAGTTAACGAGGGCATGCAGCAGACCTTCCTCCGTCCACAGGCAACGTGACTCCAGTAATAAAGGAAGCTTCATCCGACGCCAAAAAGTAAATTGCAGCTGCCACTTCTTCAACTCGACCAGGTCTTCCTATCGGATGAGTAGTGCAGCAATGCTCCAAAAACTGTCAAGGAATTAGTATTACTGCTAAATTGGGTAACTGACAAGGACATCTCGCTACTTTTTCATAAGCTTCATCTGACATGCCGGCTCTTTTGTGGACCTCGGTAATAATTACGCCAGGATTGACGGAATTCACACGAACTCCTTTCGGAGCCAGTTCTAACGCAGTGCAACGAGTGATCTGATCCAAGGAAGCTTTACTAACACAATATGCTAGAACGTTGGGGAACTAATTGAAAACTGTTACTAAAAAGAGTTTGTGGATTGATGGGAATATACAGCGCGTAAACCAGTGACACTGGAGACGTTCACAACGTTGCCTTTGCTTGTGATCAAATGAGGCGTGGCTTCTTGCATACAAGCTACAATAGACCGGACATTAACGTTCATTAACTTATCATAGTCATCCATGGACATTGTTTCGAGAGATCCGGCGAGCAATAGCCCTGCCGAGTTTACCTAGGAAATTTACAGTTTGACGTTATAATAAATGTAGAACTTGGGTGTTTTCAATTACTAAGACGTCCAAGCGTTGGAATTTAGTTATGGTTTCCTGCACTGCCCGTCTGCATTCCTTTTCTTCACTTAAATCGCCCACGATAAGCAATGGCTAATGAAATGTTGTTCATATAGATACTGTAATTTTATTTACGGGAATTACTTCGGTGCTAGTTGCACTTTTGCATTTAGCAGCCGTCTCCGATAAAGCCGTCTGGTTTCTTCCACATATGGCTAAACAAAATCCTTTGGCAGCAAAATAAACTGCCGTTGCAGCTCCAATGCCCGAGCTGGCGCCTAATCAAAAGAATTTTAATAACGTATGTTACAAAAAACATCGAGAATAGGAGTAATCACGTCCGTACCTGTAATTAGAACTACTTTTGCTGTCATTTTGTGAAGTTCAAACTCAACACTACACTAGACACACGCTAGACGTCGAGTGTCTCTTCGCTATCTTTTCTTTGTTTACTTCTCAGTGCTGCCGCGAACCACAGAAGCTGAAGTCCACTGGCTCGTCGTACCTGATGACACCATTTTCACGATGAGATAATTACTTTTACGTAAAGACGGTTTAAAAAAAAACAATACGAACCAGGATCTTCTCTTCCCGGTGGTCTTACGGAGTATTTCGACGTATTTGAATTTGATTGAAGCATGAACAGGGATTAAAGGTAGATGTACATGGGCCTATATGGGCAGAGCTGCAACTCGCTCTTTTTTTTTGCGAGCGCGCTGGCGCTCGATTTATAGGGACTCTTTGCTGATTTTTGCGAGCGCGCTCGCTCTTTCGCTTACAAGCCGGAACAAGAGCGCGCTCGCGCTCGTTCACTATTGCCATCTGTTGAATAGAAGCGCAAAATTCAATACGTATAAATTATATTGCAAAAAATACTTTAAAAATTCTGAAATTCTGATAGAAAGAAACGTAGGGTAGAGCAAGTATTCCATAATAATGATATTTGCACAAGGTTGAAAACCAAAGCTAAGCACAAGCTTCTTAGCTTGTCCACAGTGGCAAGCCATGCATATTGTTTAGAACTCTTGTATTAATTTAACTTTAAGATCCAACTAAATTATGTTTAGGAAAAGCGTATCTGATTGGGCAATACAGATCTTGATACAGAGAAAATGTGCTTAAGTTTATTTAAACCAGCGGATGTAACATAATAATGAGCAAGTTTTACTTATACAGTAGTCAATTAATTGACAAGCTCAATAAAAAAAAACGACGTTTTCTTCGCGCCATCGTGCGATCGCCGTCCTGTCGGGCCGAGATCCGCGCCTGAGAGCCTTTGGGCAAGTTTCGGGTCGGCTTCGCAGTCGAGAGCCCATTCCCTGGAAATGGGACCGAACGCGGCGGTTCCGACTGTGCGGGTAACGCTTCCTACATGGCGTTCAAATTTCGATTCCCTTAAAGGGGAAGTAAGGTCCGAAAAAAGAAAAAAATGTGTTATAGAGGAGACCAAATGAAGTGTTCTGGCTGAATAACCCCTATGTCAATTATGCATATTAACCGAGTAATTAATTATTTAGCGGTTTTAGCCCCGCCCCTTTCCTCAAAAATTCAAATTTTCCTATCCTTATAACATGGGAGGACAGTTGGCCGGAGAGCTAGCGCCTTTATCTATTATCGCATTCAAAATCGGACCTTTGATTTATAGAGACGGCACCATTATATTTCTTTTGAATGCTCAAGCTAGTATGTAGGTGCTTTGAATAATTTACAAGCTCGATCACAAATAACTGACTTTTTCTTCGCGCCGCGACGTGCGGGCTCCGCTGTACGCCATGAAGCAAGCGTTACCCGCAAAGTCAGAGCCGCCTCGCGCGGTCCCATTGCCAGGGGATGGGCTCTCGACTGCGAAGCCGACCCGAAACTTGCCCAAAGGCTCTCAGGCGCGGGTCTCGGCCCGGCAGGACGGCAAGCTACGGCGATCGCGCGATGGCGCGAAGAAAAAGTCATTTTTTGCGATTGAGTTATTAAATTAACCAAAGCACCTACGGACTTGTTTGAGCCTTCAAAATAAAGATCAAGTTACTTTCCCTATGAGACTAGGGATCGAATTTCAATGCGCTCATAGGTAAAGGCGCTAGGCCTCCGGCCAACTGTCCTCCCATGTTATAAGGATAGGAAAATTGGAAATTTTGAGTAAAGGGGCGGAGCTTAAACCGCTTAATAATTAATTACTCGGTTAATATGCATAATTGACATAGGGGTTCTTCCCCCAGAACATGTAACTTGGTCTCTCCTATAACATATATTTTTTCATTTTGAAACCTTACTCCCCATTTAAGGCCACGGTGGAGCCCCGGCATCGCAACGCTTTGCTGGACATGACGTCACTTTACGCTCCGTGAACCAACCGTTTGAGTCAAGTAACCTAATGGGAAGCGTGCTTTGGCTGGTTATGCGACTCCACATGGTTCGAAAGCCAAACATTCCATGCTCTGAAGCCCAAATTCAAGCATCGAACCCAAAAAAAGCCCAAGCAGAAATTCTCCGGCTTTTTCTTTATTCAAAAACAGTCACAAAATTTGCCTTTTTTATTACTAATTTTTTTTTACCGCTACCGATCACCGCTACCGCAACAAACTAAAAGTATCGCGGTAAATACTTACCGCGGTACGGTAATCTAAAATCTCTTTTACCGTTACCGGATAGCGGTAAAAAATAAAATTACCGCTGTCAACCTGGTTAAGACCATGGTTAAAGGGGGAGTAAGGTTTCAAAATGAAAAAATATATGTTATAGAAGACACCAAACTACATGTTCTGGCTGAAGAACCCCTATGTCAATTATGCATATTAACCGAGTAATTAATTATTTAGCGGTTTTAGCCCCGCCCCTTTCCCCCCACTTTTCAAATTTTCCTATCCTTATAACACGGGGGGACAGTTGGCCGGAGAGCTAGCGACTTTACCTATGAGCGCATTTAAAATCGATCCCGGTTCTCATAGGGACGGCATCATTGTCTTTCTTTTGAATGCTTAAACAAGTCTGTAGGTGCTTTGGTTAACTGACAAGCTCAATAACAAAAAACGACGTTTTCTTCGCGCCATCGCGCGATCGCCGTCCTGCCGGGCCGAGACCCGCGCCTGAGAGCCTTTGGGCAAGTTTCGGGTCGGCTTCGCAGTCGAGAGCCCATCCCTTGGCAATGGGACCGAACGCGGCCGTTCCGACTATGCGGGTAACGCTTCCTACATGGCGTTCAGCGGAGCCCGCAAGTCACGGCGCGAAGAAAAAGTCAGTTTTTTGTGATTGAGCGTGTAAATTAACCAAAGCACCTATATACTTGTTTAAGCATTCAAAATAAAGACGACGGTGATCTCTGGAGTCAGCCGTGGTTATATCCTCCTTAGTAAGTCGACCCAAGTTACGTTACATCGCTTTAAAAGTGGAGTTCCATAGAGCTACTAAATTCGACGTTTATGCAACGAAGAATCAGCCGTGGCCAAAGTTAACCCGAGGCAACGCAACATCGCCTTGAAAGCGACGTTACATTAGTGACGAAATTCGACGTTTATGCAACGAAGAATCAGCCGTGGCAAAAGTTACCCGAAGCAACGTAACATCGCCTTGAAAGCGACGTTACTTTTAGAAACGAAATTCGACAACTATATAACGTAGACGTCACATCCAATTGTCAAAATTTGGTTACGTCACAATGCGACGTTGAATTTCGACGTCGATTACGTTAATTCGACCATCATTCTACCAAAGTGTGTTACTTTGGTAATATCGTCCATGACGGTGATCCCGAGAAAGGAACGTATTGGGTTCATATATTCATTATTAAGTACATGCTTGTTATGTCTTCCTTTTCAGAAAATATAGAATTACATTTACCTTTTTTATTTTAGGGTACTGGCAAGTGGTTCGAAATGCAAGATTTACATGTGACGGATTACATTCGCGTTTCGTCTTTTACCTACCACCTGATACCCATGAAAGTAGTAAGATTCTCAAAAACATGTCAACATTCCTATCCTAAGCAAAGTCGAAAGCGATAAAAAAAGGTAGTTAACTTTTTTCTTCATTTCTTTAATGTAATAGAACATTAGTTTTCATACATTAGGTAATCATGTCCGTCATCCAAGCAGTTTCGTGCGATCTAGCGAGAGCGGAGCTTCCATGCCAGGAACCAGGCGCCAGTAGAGAACCGATGTTGGACACCCGAGATCCTTTTCTCCACGAATCTTCGCATCGCCCTAGTAGTGTGAATGGCTCAGATGATGAATCTACGCCCGAAGATTCTCCCTTGACCCGCAGGAAGAGACTTTCAGAGCAAGATGAGGAAGACAACGACATCTGTGAAGGCCTTAAAATCCCACAAACACAACAGGAAGAAGTCATAGAGCAGTCTTTAGAACTAGCCGTGGAGGCCACCAAAGAAACCTTCACGGCTGCTTCATTACAATGCTCTGAACCTACTTTGCCCCTCAATGGCCCCGATAATTCAGAAAGTCCTGTGTCTACTCCAGTAAAACCAGCATTGGTAGTAAGACAGCTCAGTGCTGGTTTGGAAGAACTAGAATTGAACCCAGACGAAGAAATGTTCAGTCCAGCATGGCTAGCGCATGACAGACACGTATTTGTTCTCAGCGAAGCCGGGAAACCTATATATACAAGGTACTTGTTCCTTTTCTAATGACCTCGCTCTTTTATTTTATTTTCAGTAATGCTAAATTAACATAATATAACACGCTCTTCTATATTAGACATGGAATTGAAGATCGTCTAGTCACTTTATTTGGCGTTATGCAAGCATTAGTTTCTGTCGTCCAGGACGGCGAAGATTCCTTACGTTCCATCCAAAGTGGAGACACGCATTTCGCCTTCTTAGTTAAAGGTCCCCTCATTCTCGTGGCTGTGTCCAAGATCCATGACAGTGTACCTCAACTGGGTCTCCTATTAACGTAAAAAACCTCCCTGAAATCGTACTGAAAACACTACTTACTTGACTTTAATTTTTTCTTTAATAGGTACGTATTTAACCAAATCGTAAGTGTCCTAACGGCGTCTCAACTGTACCGCATTTTTGAACAACGACACAATTACGATTTAAGACGTTTGTTGGCCGGTTCCGAACGGTTGATGGATTCTCTCATTGATCAGTTCGACCAAGACCCTGCATTAGTGCTCGGTGCTGTCCAGTGTTTGCCCATGGGGGCTTCTGACCGGGATGCGCTCACTCAAACCATAGTCAAATACTGCTCCAAAATCAAAGTAAATTGTTTTTCAATTTTTTTTCGATTTTTTTCTCTCGTTGAAAGGTTTTCACCCTGTTTGGACGGAAATTCTGTTTTAGAATCTCGTCTTTGGCATCGTGTTAGGTCAGGATCGTTTAATCGCGCTGGTACGGATGAGGAAGTACCATTTACATCCAGCTGATGTTCACTTAATCGCCAATTTGGTACGTTCTACCGAAGCGTTTAAGTCAGCGGAGGGCTGGACGCCGATTTGTCTCCCTAAATTCGATAGCAGCGGTTTTCTCCATGCACACGTATCCTACCTGGCCGATGACTGCCCTGCGTGTCTGCTACTGCTTTCTACAGACCGAGATGACTTTTTCCTCCTCTCAGAAGCTAAGCAAAAAATTGTCGAAGTAGAAATACATAAAAAATAAGTATGGACAGGTTGGAGGTGAAGTTATGTGCAATTTTCTTAGAGATTGAGAAGACACGGATTGCTGGATAGCATCAACACGTCGCTAAGATGCCCAGAGTACTCGGTGGATCGATTAGGACTACCTGAATTACGCCATTTCTTGTATAAATGCAAGTCAAGTGCCCAGTGTACGTGGCCACGCCTTTCGCCGCCTTATGCAGCCACGCCTGAAGCCACCCAAGCGCTTCACAGACTGTATCGTTGGGCACACCATAAGATCCATCATTCAGCCCGCCCCTTACGTTTACTCTACAAAGCCACACCCACGGGGATCCTTTTAGGTTGGGCCACAGCCGGCTTTGAGCTATTCGCCGTTTTTGAGCCGTTTTGTAGCAAATTGAGTCTCATGAATGCAGCTAATTTGCTCTTAAAATGGATCAAACGAGAAGAAGACTGGATATTTATTCTGAACCCGGCGACATTGTGAATAAAAACGAAAAATGTTGATAGGCTGATGTAATATGTTCCAAAATAAATGAGATTGTATAAGGGATCTCTTCCCTCCCCTTTTCTGTTATGAATACAATTATTTCCTCGTTACCTTGTTCGCCCTCTTGTGACGGTGTATTGTTGATGATAAAAGCCACTAAATCACGGTCCTGACCACCCTTACTTCATTCCGGGCCGACAGGCGATGAACACACAACAATAGATCCAACTTCGGCAACCCCTTCTTTCTTTTCAGCAACACTGGAGTTTTGTATTCGTTGCAACAGACACTTGGTGTGAGTTAATGGTAACAGGCTGGTAATGGACTCTTGATCCGGGTATTATAACTCCCCAATGTACCCCTCCTCAAGTCCTTCCATGATCTCTGTCTTTCGACTCCGTCAAAACCAACAATAAGCAAAACCGAAGGGTGAGAACCCATGCATGACCAGTAACGGGCCCCTGTCAGCAGGTCCACCCGAGTTCCCTCCTCGATAGCCCCTCTTGAAACTTCGCTCGACTTACAATCGAGCTTTTGTTGTCATTCAAATACCCCTAAGTCGTCCAAATTGTCAAGTTAAAATGCTTCTGGGCCCGATAAGCCTACGAAGTACGTAAAAACATTGCAAAACATTAATAAACTTGGAATAATGCTCCTGGATTTTTAAGGTGCTACATAACATAAACCCAAACCCTAAAAAAAATCCTGGTATTTGGAAACTTTTATAATAGGAAAGTTAAAACGTAATAATATAAAAACAGATTTTCTAAGCGGTTTATTATCGAAACTTGTAAAATTTTAAGTAAAATTTGGTAAAGGGCATTCAATAAAAAAGGATTACGAAAACTGAATATTATTTTATGCATAATAACTGACATTTTACAATTTATAGAATATGCTTAGATGAACGTAAAGTTACATGTTTATTAAACAGGTAATGAGAGTTTTGGGGGTTGTTTTTACCACTCTTACCATTACCACTTTAAATTGACGAAACACGGAATAACAAAACGTGTGAGAAAGCTTATTGTCGTGGTTTTTGTTATTCAGTCAACTGAACGTGTTTAGTTACACCGAAAAACCTAAAAAAAAAGTTCGAATACCGTTTTTGTATTAATTTATATACCTATTTTTGTATTAATTTATATACCTCGCTGGATCACACTCATTCTTAATTCATGCTATTCGTTACAATGCGGTACTTCGATTTATTTAGCGACTAAGGAGAATAAGGAAAGATTTTTATGTTAAGAAAGCAATAATAGTAGCTTTTATTACAAGCAGGGAATTTTTCAACTTTTTTTCCGTTAGGAAATTCTTTTGTGTCCAAGTTCTTCATTAAAAACTGATTTTTTACTTGGCTTTTCGGTTTTGTTGCCATTGCGTTTCAACGTAGTTGTGGATGGTGTGGCAGGGCTGATAAATGTCAGTCCGGGGAATGGTCGGTCTGCTGTATTCCGTGGGGATTGCAAAGCTGCTATTGTGTTGGTTCCAAAGTTTTGAACGAACGTTGAAGCTGGCATACATGTTTGTGAGTGTGTGTTAGTGTGTGGTGCTGGGGGTTTCTCGATAGCATATGAACGACGCTGCCTTTTGACACATTCACACATGGCAACATCGTTATAGAAAGAGAAGAGTACGGTTTACTCACTGAAGGGTCTCCAGGGACATTTGGTCAACCCCGATAGCTTATAACGCAAGCTTGAGCTTGCATATGGGCTGTTGTTTGGTCCTTGTCCCTTTCATTCCAAGGGTTCTCTTACCCACACGAGCCAGGCAAAGACTGGGATAGCCACATGCAATTAATTCGCGGGATTCGGGACTAGATCGGCAGGTAAAGCCTGATGGATGGCTCTGGAGTTAGGATGGGCAGACAAGCGCTAAAGGCACGCAAATCATGGCCGGAATTGGCGGTGGCTAATCATTTCGGTCCCATCTCTGTGCTCGGGAGGGAAATGGCCGAGAAACTTCCGGTTTGGATTCTCGTATTGTGATAAAAAAGACAGGATTGGCTTTAGTCGTAATAGGACTAGGCTTAACTGATCGACTGCCTTGGCTTAAGGGCTGCAGGTGTTTCCTCTCTTATAGCGAAGAACATGGGACCATGCAAAGCGCAGGTGCTTGCACAGTAATCTTAGCTTTGGTCTTCTCCATGGTCCCATGTCGTGCGATCGGGAATTCGGTGAGCCAAGGGAAGTTGGAAGCTGGCTTCGTTTGGTTGGATTTTCCTGCAGGCCACGCCTCTTAGAGCGAATCCGGTGATGTGTGAGGCTCTTTCCCCCAAGTGCACCATTTTAATGGCGTGACGGCGCCGGAACGTTTCTACGCAGCCATGAATTCATGGGGCGGAGAAGAAACTCGACATGCTCTTCTTCGGCAAACCCGCGTCCTCCATACTCATACGAGTTCCGGAACTGGGACTAGACGCGCAGACATTTTCTCTTCGTATCCAATGCCTCATACAGGTACAAAAAGAAACTTACATTACTAGAATCCAAAATTTAACTATCGTTGCAAAACTTAACGTGTTTCCTTGTATGTACCAGGTCAAGCCGGTGTGAATCAGTTAGGAGGCGTGTTTGTGAACGGACGTCCCTTACCGGACTACGTTCGCCGGCGAATTGTGGAATTGGCCTTGTTGGGAGTACGTCCATGTGATATTTCGCGCCAATTGCTTGTTTCGCATGGCTGTGTCTCCAAAATTCTTACCCGTTTCTATGAAACTGGCTCTATCCGACCAGGCTCTTTGCACCATCACCATAACCATGCACCTTTTGCAATAAAAGGGGCTAAAGGAGGGGGATCGCAGAATAGCCAAAATGGAAATACGGAAGGTGGAGGAGCTACGCCTTCGGTAGTGCGAAAAGTATTGAGACTCAAAGCGGAACGGCCGGCATTGTCTGGTACCGAACTCCGTGACACGCTCATCAGTCAGCGACTTTGCGAAGCAGCCTCAGCACCTTCGATTACCACCATCCAACGTATTTTACGCAGTGCCGATGTGTTACAACAAACCCCTAAAGCGTCAACACCGTTTTTACACTTTCCATCCTTCTTCTTCCCATCTTTCCCGCCTTTCCCTCCTTCTCCACTGGAAGCCCCACCTGCTGTACATCAGGCATCAGCATCATCAACCTTGTCCACCACGCCTACTTCCAGGCAGTGGACACCTTCAACGCCCAAAAAGCGCAATTCATACTCTATCGAGGAGTTACTGAAATCGGATCCTTAAAATACTATAAAAAACACCTAGTTGTGGCCAACTTAATGTTTTGTATGTTAATATAATGAACAAAATTGTCTAGTCTTCAATTTATGTGACTTATGGCTGTATAACCATACCCCAGTCAAATACAAAACATTCTCAATCATACACGTATAATACAGGTTGCCTTCCCGTCACGATTTTCGATATATTTTTTTTCAGAATACAAAATAATGGCTTAGGAGTTCAATTTTACAAGTGGAAATGATGCGAAGCGGAGGCGTATTCAGCGTGGTAAGCAGCGGAACTGTTTGGCAAAGGCAGGCGGGGCTGGGGCATCATAACCACGCCCCCTGGTACCGATACCGTTGAAGAACGTCTCGACGGGGCCAAGCTTACACTCGGTAAGGAAGCGGTGCTTATATAACCCTTGTTCGTTTCTCCTATTAGGATTTACGTTTAGTTTAGATCAAGAAAAATATTTCGTAAAATGCAAAACTTGTTCATTGGCTAAACAAAATCGAAAAGTAAAACAAAACCCACCTTTGTAAGGTAAGTAAGAGTTCAGCAGCATCCGTTTATAGATACGGTAATGCCTGGTCGCTAAGGTAAAAGCCAAAGCTGATAGAACTCCAGCGTCGGCCACGCCTATAACTGCCAAAATTGCTGCCCACCGTAAACCGCATTGACCGGGCCAGAAATCCCGAGCTCCGGGACCGCAAACTTCCTTCACAGTCGGGTCATCCCATCCAGCCGGGAAAGCCAATACTCCCACGAGTAAAAACATACCTGTACAATAGTTCCGAATTTAGTCATTCTATATATAAAAAATTCTAAGCGAGGCAAATTTACCACAAAGAAGCTGGAGCCAAGCGCTGAGGTGAAAAACCGTATGGGCGTGGCAAAGAAAAAAGAGTAGGAACGCGAGAATCACGGCTGCGGAAGCCAATACGGACAACCCTACGAAAACGGTGGCAGCTCGAAAGGGTGGGTTGAGAATAGCCGCGAGATCCGTAAGTGCTCCTTTGCATAAAATTTCTCGAGCGTCCGCCACCAGGGTACAATACTGCCACAGTCCAAAGTAGCCCGTACCGCGTGATTCCACAGTATCTCCCAACCACTGCGGCTGGAACAACACCACGACGGTGAGAATTAGCAGGCAAGTCGAGAACACGCCCCATAGAACCCCCACCGCTTGAGCATGTCGCAGATACTGCGTGCTGTACATATCTACTACGGGCTCCGGTTGCACGAAGGTCGCGGGTGTACCCATCATTAGCGATTCGGCAGTCTTCATTGATTTGGCATGTGTCATGATTCGCAGTTCACAGTTCGCGTGACAAATGAACGATTAAATCACTTCTCCACACGGAATAAATACCCCCAAAAAGTGACCACTTCCAAGCCTTCCTGATGACCTAATAAAATAGAATGGTTAAATAAACCAGGTCACCAGTAGTAATTATACACAGTTTTGTGTATGTAGGGATGAGCACACAAATAGAATATCCAGCGACACTTTCATTCTTAGCTAAACCAGCCAAGCCCTATTCTATTGTTTAAAATTGCGCTGAACGTTTTGCGTTATATATTAATGCCACTAGGTTCACCCTCTCACTCTGGGAACCGAGAACTAGCACTGGATGTTTCCCACTAGGGAAACCGGCTTTAGCGCTGCATAGGATCGTGTCTAACCTGTTAGCCTACGGCTACATGAAACCTTATTATCTTGGCGCTGGCCCCTTGCCCAAGCAAATTCACCTTCGGGTAATGAAAACTCGGCCGCAGAGACAAAGCAACAACTCTTCTCAAACGGAATATGTGGGCGTTGCTTCAAATCCATGCATTACATGCACCCACAACGTACTGATATACGAACTTTAATGAGACATGTGTACGGTACAAAGAACACGAATAAATTTCGACATGCGGTTATATATGTTAAATGCCAGCAACCCTCAATGCAAGGGAGAGCAGTCTACTTCGCGGGAATTATGAAAGAGAAATGTCTGACGAGTCAGTGAAAAGCATGATGGGGGGTTGGGGTGGGGCGCGTTTTTTCGCACTCAATAATTCCTGATCCGTCGAAAAACCGACAGAAAAGCTGACATGGTCTTGCTTTCGGCATGACAAAACGTCAAAAACGTGCGCTGTCTAAAAGATACGTTTCTCTTTCTCCCTTTTACTTAAGCGCTTGGGTTCTGCAGCAGCTTTTATATTTTGAATCGAGTCAAGGGAAAATCTAGTGAAGCAAATCACGAAGCTTTCCTTTCGTTCGTGATTGTAAGACAGAAGAAAGTTTTGAATTCATTGAGAGAAAACACTTGACAGAATGGACTTATGTATTTCCGAAAGCCTTTAGATGCAAAATCAATGACAATTTTTTTTTTAACAAAAAATTGCTTCTAAGCCAGTTCCTTGATGACGTCTTCCACTTCGTCCTTTGCGTACATGTGAAAAGGTTTATCTGGGGTCACGGCAGCGACTTCGACATTGGTGGAATTGAGCTTCTCTTCCATCACTTGCTTGAGGATACTGAGTGCGCACTTCAGGGCTTCCTTCAGCGTCATCGACTGTTATTATGAAAGCCAAGGTTAGCGTAAAAATCAAGGCCACAAGCTTTTTCCAAAGATGAAATTTAACCAAAAGGAACTTTTTTTTTTACCTTGTGGTATGCTTCCTGAAGCGATTGTTGAGCACCTTCGCTGCCAGAACCAATAGCTTTGGCGTCATACTGGACATAGGTCCCAGATGGATCCATGTGGTACAGTTGTGGGCCTTTGTCATCCACTCCGGCAAAAAGAATGGCCACACCGAAGGGACGCGACTAGGGACAGGTAAATTTGTTTATATTGTAAATCTCATAATACTACTTAGAAGTCAAGCGGAACAGATTAATAAGGACGAGGGCAAATAATACCATAGCGTTGCCATCATCATCGGAATCGCCGAACTGGATAGCGAGGTTAGAAACTGCTTGGGCAATGGATTCTGTCGACATCTTTTCGTTGTATGTGAACCAATGGTTTTGGGCTTCAAGGCGAGCACGATCTACCATAGTTCGAGAATCAGCCATGAGCCCACTGACTGCGCAGCCCACGTGCTTATCCACCTCCACAATCTTTTCAATAGTGGTAGGTTCCATGAGAGGAGACGTAATACGCTTCTCCACAGCTAATACTACGCCTTCCGAGGTCTGGATACCAATGGCAGTCGATCCCAGTTTAATGGCTTCGATGGCATACTCAACCTACAGAACAGACTTATGAGCCAGGGCCTTTTTATACTTTCGAAAACGATTTCAATAAATCTAAATCGAATACAACGAAAATTCAGTCAACATTTCACGTTGCCCGTATTCATATTATTATTGCAATATATTCGGCGCAAAAAAATTGAATGCTTGTTGCATGTTGGCCATAACGCTGTAAAATTCACACTAGAAGGATGCAGATTAATGAAAGAAATATTTCTAAATAAATAAGAGCTGAAGTACTTAGTATAATTAGAAGAAAGTTCAAAATGTCAAATGATATTATTCGTAATTCGTTTTCAGGACTTTCTTACTTGAAACAGTCTCCCTTCGGGTGAAAATGTGTTCACACCACGATCATACTCAGACCTTGTCAGAAACATAATATAAAGCTAGCTTGTTAGTTTATAGAATAGTGGTTTTTATTTCAAGGAAATTAGATATTAAGCTCAAAACTCGCTTGGTCACTTTGTTGTCAACAAACAGGAACAACGAACCCAAAAGAGCTGCGAATCCTAGGTTGTTACTTAATGTGCGTAATTTGATAGATGTGCCATCTATGAGCAGCAATGCAAATAAAAAAAACGAGCTAATTGCGATTTACGTAAAATCTACTCGGTTGCTGGAAATACATCAAAGATCACGATCTATTAAATAAATGTTAAGCCATTTCTGGCCTTCGTTTATTGACAAACGCATCAGTAGAGCTTCCATGCCATAGTTTAGCCAAATCGACAACGATATACGAGCTGTACAACGGATAAAAATTGCAAGGGAAACGACGAGGCTTATAGCGGCAGTCACAACACGAGACGTCAAGTTCTTCTTATATTTTTCTTACAAAAGCGAAAAGGGATAGAGACTAGCTAGCGAGGCTAATAACCCCTTCTTCCTGTCACATCAGCGTGGTCGTTGTACCACCCTATTATTGTTCTCCAATAGTAGTTGCCGATCATTCAGATTCTCATCCAATCCACCCACTGCTTGATCATGCAGTCCGAACTCCAGCTCAAACGCTGGATTCGTAATAATATGGGGCACCATTTCCATTGCTTCCAAACGGATATGCCCTGTAAAATTCTCAAATAAACCCAATTTTTTTTAGCGAAAATAAATCTCGTACTAGTTGATTTGACGAATCGATCCTTGATAAGAAAAATTGCCATTGCGGACAACCCAACTCCGAAGACGATCAATACGCACAACACAGCTGTGAGCCACACCCGAGGATCAAACTTACGAGCTGCTTCAGCCAATTTACTTTCAGCTGCAATATAAATATAATATTTTAGCCCAATAGTTCCGTCTAAGTAATTGCTTTACTTAATTCATCCGAAGCTGTATTTGTCCTAGTGACGATCACTACAGCTGTTCCAGGTCCTAACGCGTTGACTGCCCAGACGCGAAATGAGTAACTCGTATTGGGTTGCAGGTTATAAATTTCCATGAGATTCTAGGTAACACAACCAAATAATAGAAGAATTTTTAAATAAAAAAGTGCTTTACCGTGCCAGGCCCTACATGGTCAGGTATCGTTCTTAACCACGCCTCTCCAGGAACCTCCGTTTCTTTGTATTGCACATGGATAGACGTCAAGGGATAACCTCCGTCCCGGAACACATGCCACATGACTAACGCCAGTACCGTAGAAGGATGAACGCTCACGTTTAGGGCTGGAGGTGGCGCTAAAAAATAAAAATACAAATAAAAATCACACTAAACTAGAAAGCTGTGTTTTAAGCGCAACAAATAAAAGGGATATTGAAAAATTGTACTTCTAATTGTCAAATTAATCCGTTGTAAGATGTACTGGCAGGGCTGGGTTTCATTTTTAAGGGTATCAGCTTGGCACTCATACAATCCAGCATCACTGGTTCGAACTCGCAGCAAATGCAAATTGCCTTGGGCATCCACTATGCTATCTCGAGACGGATTCATCCACTGTCCCTCACGCACCCATAGCACCGCACCAGGGGCTTGACAAGGAAACAATACATTGCTGCCTACATCTACAGCCACAGATTCTAGACTGCATTCTATAATGATAAAAACAAGCATATTAGATTAGTTTTGTATGGATACTAAGAAAATATATTTAGAGGTTTACCTTCACATAGAATACATTGCAAGGCAAGTAGGAAAATGAATAAAAAGCCACAAAGACGCCATCCGCAAGGGTTGTTCGAGGTCCTGCTCAAAACAGGTGCAGCCAAGGTACTTGAAGTGAGACTCTGAACCATGAACGTTGTAAAGGAACATTTGCCATTTCTCCATTCACTTTTTTGCCACGACTGAAGACTCATGCTGAGAGGAAATAGCTAGCTGATCAGCGCTAAAAAGGAAGATACAAAGCTGATTCGGACATTGCGTGACTTGCTCAACAGCACGCAAATGACCGTGCCCAGTCTGAAGTTATTTTGATTTGTTTTTTAATCCTTTTGCGACGACAAAAAACAGTTCAATCAACTAAAAATTGCAAATGAGTTAGTATGTTTAAACAATATATTAATCTTTAGAATTACCTTGAAAAGAAAGCTTCAAAAGTCATGACTTTTGCTAAATCATTCCGATAGAGCCAGAAATTAGTACTATTTTGTCGTCAAACATCACCCATCACTAAAGTAGGCGGGGCGAGATAGACAGTTTCAAAACACGCCTACAATACCAGACTTCCTTTACATAGAGCTATCGGTAGCTGTCTCCTGGCTCCTCAATCGCCTACGCCAGCAACCCTAGCGGTTCCCGTTAGAACTTAGAAGTTCACAAATCGGGTCCTAATTTAATTTAACCTAGGGTGCGTTTTATTGTGAACGGAACTGACTAACTGCGTTCACCAGTTAGCTCAACTGGCTTTTTCACGTGGACGGGGTTCAACTGGACGGGCATTTTAGCGTGAACAGCTCAACTTTGCGCGGCGCGCAGTTCAAAAACCGCCTTCCGTTCAACTGCGTTCCTGGTGCATAGTAGAACTCGGGACGATACCTAAAGCTTGGTGCACACTGCCAGTCAAATTCAATCAGTCGTCAGTCTCAGTCACGAAATGGCTTGACGGAGGGTGTGGTTTGGGCTCTGTTTTGGCTGACTGAGACTGACGGAGATCATTCAAATGGAATTGAATGATCTCAACAAGCATATGACGGAGATCATTCAAATGGAATTGAATGATCTCAACAAGCATATGACGGAGATCATTCAAATGGAATTGAATGATCTCCGTCAGTCTCAGTCAAGCCATTTCGTGACTGAGACTGACGACTGATTGAATTTGACTGGCAGTGTGCACCAAGCTTTAGGGGTCGTCCCGAGTTCTACTATGCACCAGGAACCAGAGCTGCTACGCGCTCTTTTTTTTGCGAGCGCGCTCGCGCTCGTTGCTTTTTTCCGCGAGCGCGCTCGCACATAAGCCCTTTTCCAATGAGGGAACAATTGTGCCTGTGCCGCGACGTTTGTTTACATTGTGCGTCATTGGAACACGACTGTGCGGCACACATCCTTTAGTTGCGAACAAATTTTTTTCTGTTCCTGCTGTTGGAAGCAAAACTGGAAGCACAGCACAGAGGCCTTTTCCAGCGACGGTTCAATTGTGCGTTGTGCCGTCACAATTGTTTACATGTTCGCCGCTGGAACGCGACTGTGCCGCACAATGTTTGCGTTTCTACGTGATTTGTTATTGTGTGCCAGCATGAGCGCTGGAACAGACTGTTCGTGGGAATTGTGCGTATATTTCAAATTTTCGGCAAGGAAAACAAAGTGAAAGCAAAGTAAAACGCTTAATTAAACTAACTAAAAGATCACAGTAACTTTTATACTATGTTTTTTTTTCTTTTTTAGTAACCTTTTTTGTTTTTTTCAGTTTCAGTGTATAACGGAAGATGTTAAAATAAATCAACACTAGCACTCTGTGCTAATCAAGTTCTGGCTTCTGCAGGACATGCTCTTTGAAAAAGCTTTTGTGGAAGACGAAGATTCAGAGGATGAAGGGACTTAAATTGCACTTTCCCTTGCTTGCAAGACGAAATCGGACAAGGAGAATGCTGTACAATGTCAGGAATTCAGGGTATGTGATTCACAATTTTGTTTTGCGTATAGTTTTGATAACCTAGAATGTTTGTTGCAGGTTCTTTCAATCTGTTGTTCCGCAACTCGGGCCTAATTACTCCTTTTATTCATCCACAAATTTCCGTCTTCTTCGTTTTCTTCGGCTTGTGNGATATTCCGGGATTATTTCAATAGGAACGCCAAAAAGTTTTGTAGTACCTAAAAGTTAAGTCATTAAGCAAAAATAGTGAAACTTCTTAAAAATTGTACTTACCATCGGAAAAATTGACACTAAAAACAAACCGTTCTTCATCACGTTCAACTACAGTCCCTTGGTCAAAAATATCTTTTCGATAGTGCCCTCCATAGTAGTTAAAATGAATGGGAATTAACTGTAGCAAATATGGTGTAACTTATAGAGCGATGTCTGTACTGTAAATGAGGAAAAGCAATGGTTATAAAAAGAGAAAAAACTAATTTCGATGACAAACTTCCTTTCACAAATTTATCTTTTATTATTTCCAAAAATAAGCTTTCATTGATTTACAAATAATAATCCGACAAATGAGATTTCCTCTTCCCTTTCCCCGTCACCTTTCAAATTATCGCGCCAGAAAAGGAGGAACAGAATTGCGGCACAGCTTTTGAGCTGTTCCCTCAAAACGAAGCACAACTAGACGCACAGTCCAAGGCACAGTGGCTGGAACAAGACTGCGCGGCACAAAAAGCACGCACAAAAACGCTGGAACAGCCTGTTCCTTGCACAATCGTAACACAGCACAATTGAACCGTCGCTGGAAAAGGCCTCAGTTGTTCCCTCACTGGAACAAAACTGTTCTGCACAGAACCACGAACAACGTCGCTGGAACAGGCTGTTCCTCGCACAAAGTGAACGCCCGAAGCTGGACGGGCGTTTTATTGTCAACGCTCGTTCAACTGAGCCAGTTGAACGGCGACCTGCAGAACGGCCGTTTTATTGTCAACGAGAGCAATTGAACGGAAGAACTGGTGAACGGATCAGTTCACAATAAAACGCACCCTAGGTCAACCGTAAACAAAGCGGTGTTCTGGATCTTTTTTAAAAGATTATCAGATCAGATCAATCGGCTATTTTTTATCTGATCGGCGTTGAGAATAAGGGTGCGTTTTATTGTGAACTGATCCGTTCACCAGTTCTTCCGTTGAACTGCTCTCGTTGACAATAAAACGGCCGTTCTGCAGGTCGCCGTTCAACTGGCTCAGTTGAACGAGCGTTGACAATAAAACGCCCGTCCAGCTTCGGGTGTGCTTAGGGATCGTCCCGAGTTCTACTATGCACCAGGAACGCAGTTGAACGGAAGGCGGTTTTTGAACTGCGAGCCAAGCCATCCCGTTGAGCTGTTCACGCTAAAACGCCCGTCCAGTTGAACCCCGTCCACGCGAAAATGCCAGTTGAGCCAACTGGTGAACGCAGTTCTTCAGTTCCGTTCACAATAAAACGCACCCTAAATTGGCAGTGATCTGATCGATTTTTAATTTACCGATCCCGACCGATCCAAAATCAGGCAGTCATAGTGGCCGTCGTTCGTAATTTTTTCTATTCTGTTTACATAAAATGATCTGATCTTTGACCTGATCTGATCGATTTGGATATTTTTTATCGGATCTAAATTTTCTGAGTTTTGCAACTTCTGATCTGATCGGATTTGCAGAAGTTCACGACGATCGGAAATGATCTAAGATCACACAAAAAGCATCGATCCAGAACACTGAAACAAAGAAAGGGTCCCAATAGCCACTCCATAGCAATACAAACTACCTTTTTCATAATATTACTGTGGGCATTAAGCCGAAATTTATTGGACAAACCCTTGAAAGCATATTGGATATAAGTTATTATTAAAGTAACAAATTATTAAAGTTTTTCCATCAACGTGAAAAAATCACTTCATTGGTCCAGCATGGGAGAAGGTACTGGTACTGACAAGACATTTTTTAGTTTGATTTTCCGATTCCGTGCCATCCTACCTTTTATGTTTTAATCTATCAGAATCATTGCCTCACACTTTCTTTCCTTATTGTAAGTCTGTCGTGATCGTGATTCATGCCAATTAATCAAGACCAATAATCCCTGCACATTCCAAACATAATAACAGAACAAGGTCAAGGGAGTTTAAACAAATGTATTTTTCGTTGTATAAGATACTTTTACTTATTTCTTCTAAACTTTGTATGAGCTTGTAGTTCGTTCGTCGACTTCATGGGCCGAACCTGGTACTGCGGTTGGTTTTACCAGTGGAGGTGGAGTACGCCCTCCAAGTCCTGGCAGTAGTACAGGCAGTTTAGATTCCGAAGCAGGACCTTGCAGTCCCCTTCCGACGGATGTTTTACGGCCTCCGTTTCAAGTGACTCTCGACCATTTTGTTCTCGATGACCTCGAGTGTACCTTCCAAGTTTGGCGGGTAAAATTCCTATTAATATATTTTATTAATAATTTTTATTAATTTTTTATTGTCTTTTTTATGTTCCAAAGGTGGACAATCCAGTGGAGGGTAGTAAGGCGTGGCTAGTAAATCGCAACTTTGATGATGTAGCTTCAATGTGTTTCGCTTTGAGTAGCTCAATAGATATGCGTGGCCTAATCATGCCTCCTTTACCTGTCTCCAAGAATTTCTTAACGCTGCATCCCATCCTCCAATCCCAAGCATTGCTCAGGTAACGTAACCACTTTCGTTCGTCTTCAGTTATATAAATTTTTAATGCTAGTATGCGTATAGGTACCTGCAGTTGGTCTGTGAACACCCAGTTTTGGGTCGAAGCAAAATTTTAGAGCGATTTTGGGATGAAGGAGAAGCCAGACGACGTGTACAAACTAATATTGCTTCTATAATTGTGCCACGTCGTTTGGACCATAAAGATATTGACGAGTTCTTCAGCAAATCCAAAGAATGGGTCATAGGTCAGAGTCACCAACTGAAAAGCTTGGAAGAAAGCGTAACTGAGTACGTCAGTGCTAATCAAAGTAAGCGTTTTTCTGTATTTTGTACAATTTTGCATAAAAAAATTCCGTTGGTGATGACATCAGTTACTCATGTAGGTGTCAAATGTCTATTGATGAAACTTTCTAGGGAAATTTCCGTCTGCTTTCCGTAATTTCGTGATTATATTTGTTAAGAGGCCATGGTATATTTCAAGTAGTTGATTATTTTTTATCAAAAGATGACACAGGTGTCATACCCCTTTATCGTGAGAATTATGCAGCTTGAAACAGAAATTAAAAAGAAATTTAACGGTATAAATGAAAAATTATTTCTAAAAAATATCTTAAAACGCTGCGCCAAAGATTTAGATATATGATTTATTTAAACTTATTCAAATTATGAAAATTTAAAATAAATCATATATCCAAATCTTTTGACACAGCGTTTTAAGGTATTTTTAAATAACAATTTATCAATTATATCGTTAAATTTCTTTTAAATTTCTGTTTCAAGTGTTGTTTCAGCAGTTGAACATGCAAAATTTTAGAATCGCGAAATGTCTTTTTTTGGCTCTCTGAATTTTTGTGTGCTCACGTAGCGAGCAAAATTGGCAAAATGGTTAATTAATTTTCGTTCCGTGTGGTTTTGGCGAGGTTCGCAATGCAAAATTTCATTTTCAGTTATGCGGAAGGGGTTTGGGAACATAAGCGTGTCTGTTTGACTTTTATTGTCTTGAATGTCTTTTATTGTTTTTTATTGAATTTAATAGCGTAACTTTTATGGGTTAATGTCCACATCGTTTTCTTCTTTTCCGTTTTCCTCTTCGTAATTTCATTAATTGGTATGATTGGGTTCCGTTATCCACAATAATTCCATTACTTCACATTGTAGTACAATACTTTCAATAAATACAAACTTTCAATCAGTGAAGACAATATTGTCTTCATTGATTGAAAGTGTTTTCGTTTTAGTGTTTACGTGTGGTGAAGGTTATTGGCCGGACTTCCTCGTGGAAGGAAATAAAAATCGGGATTTATTTTTCGTTGGTTAGAATTCTCAGCCCAGTGTGGTCATTTGTCCACGGCCTTGCTCGCAGCAGGAAATGCCTCTCCAGATCGCAAGTTGACAGCTCTTCACCTCCACCTTCGTCAAGCAGTCCTTCAGTTTAAAGTAAAACAAAGAAGAGAGAAAGAGACCTGCATGGATGTATTAGTAGAACTTTAATTAACCCTGATTATCTCGTCTAACCTGCCACATTAGGAGACACAAGAAGGGCTTATTTCTGAACAGCGCCGATGGTTACATGGTTCCGTGGTGGAAAATTGGCTGCACATCCAAAATGCCCATCACATGCTAAACAATCGACTTCTTCTCCTCATCGAGTACGAAAATGCGAACAAAGCCTTAGCACGAGCCAAACCTCATCGCCGGGATGTGGTAAGTCTTCCATTTTCATTCAAGTTTTAAATTTTACAACATGCAGTATGCAAAGTGCCATAATCTGATGGCCTCCTTCTGTCTAAAATTGGCTTCGAAACGGCTTAGAAATGTGAAGCAACAAGGGCGATGACCCATTCGCTGGTCGTAGTCGACCATTGACTTGAAAACTGAGAAGGTACGGAGTGTTATATGACTATCCTTAGGCTAAAACGCACCTGTCGTGCCGCTGGGTCCAAAAGAGTCTGTTTTTACTTGCCAATGTCCGTTAACGGTACACACAGTTCACCGCTGAGTCAGGATTTCGTATGCGGAACGTTTTTTGTTCCGAGAAGGATAGTAAGGGTCAAGCTTAACCCCGTCTTGGCCCCGTCTTATTTATTTTGAGGTCTCTATGAGGCCAAGTGGTGTCCCTTTATTACCCGCTTTTCTTTTTTTGCTGTATTAGATAAAACGAGCTTTCTTTTTCGTCAAATGGTCAAAGTGTTGGTAACAATGCAGAAGATAAGTCACAGAATAGAAGGAAAAGGTTCACTGTCAGGCTTGACGTAGCGGGACTAAGTACTCCGAAAGAGAGTGAAAAGCATTAACTTGGTTTTTTGGGGGCCCGTAAAACCTAATATGCTCCTTTTAATTTGCTTTTGTAATAAAGGACATGCAAAGGTCGTTATGAGATTAACAAGGAATATCTTATGGGCGATTGCGCGTATAATGTTACTTATTGTCAAATAACTTTGTTAAAAATATAATTCTACCCATTCTAATTAAAACATAATTATCCTTTCTTTAGTTACATTTACAACATGGAAAGTAAACTTGTGTGCTGAAAATTAAGAATTAGAAACTTTTCAATATTAGACTTCCGTCTTTTAACATTAGTGATTTTGCGAGTATATATAGCGGATATATGGCCACAAACTTGGCTGAGACTAATGAACAGATATTAGCACTGGACATTGCTTTATAATAGTATGATTTTATTTTCAAATCTATGCAATATAATGTTGAAAATGCGCTCATGAAGAATCAAAGAAAAAGTGTGAGAATAAGTCACCCACTAAACATAAACTACTCGGAGAATCTAGGGCAGGTTTCTAAGTTTACGAAAATTCCTAAAATTCGGAAGTTCCAAGTTCTGACATATTTTGGAAGTTTAGAATTTGGAAACTTTTTCAGTTTTTTTTTTTGCAAATTAAAAAAGAAAAAACTTCGCATTCCAATTTTTTTTATCACTGTAATTTAGTTGAGAAAAGCTAAAAAAATAGTCTTGTTTCTTGGAATTTACTACAGGTATTTGCTTCATTGTTTGGTAAATAGCTTTACAAAATAATTTCTTCAAAATTCCTTATCGTTTCTTGTATGAACTTCCGTGCTTCTTGACAAATGCAAAGGCACGATTCCTAAGTTTTTCAAGGGATGAACAACGAACCACCCAAAATATAGCAGAATGTTGTGTTGCAGTAAGAACGACCAAAGGCCGCTAAAGAAAAAGAAAATGCCAAATAAAGCATCATAACGGAGTTACGGGAATACTTAAAAGCTGTTATTATATTCCCTTTCGCCACCCACCCCACTTATAAAGCGTGGTGCATATCCTTAAACAGAAATCAGGGATGACCATCTGTCGATTTCAGTAAGTTTCCTTTGTGTGAGTATATACCGTTGCATCTTGGCCTTTACCTTATTGTACACCACATTTCCGTCTTGGATCTCCCATATGGGCTTTGATATATTGCGGTGCCCCAGGGTGGAAGCAAGGTCTGTGGTACCCCAAATCTCGGCTCTTCCAGATCCAAGAACACGTGAGAATCTTATCTAAAGACGCAAGCAAAGGAGGAACAACCCTGCTCGACAGTGGTTGAACGTAGAAAGAGCGTCAGTCTTCCAGTTACTCTGCCAAGGAAAAGACCGTGAATAAATCTTTCAGTAAAGATTCGTGAATATTTCTGCCAATGGCCGTGATTTCTAATCAAAGCTGATTAGACAGTTGACTTTATTAGAAATTAAAAGCTTGTGCATTCTGGTAAATCACATTTGCGGTCCGTTCATTTCGAGATTCCATCATGGATACTCTGAGGATTTGCTTCGTTTTAGCGATTACAAGTTCTGTGGCCCACGGAGAAGCCATTTCGGACCCTGAACCCAGTACTGGGATAGAAAGAGGCATTGTGGGAGTAAAAGTGGACCGGAACGGCGCTTCCTACATAATTAATCCCGAAATGGCGAAGTATTTAATTGTCTCGCCGTCAAACCCTAACGGCACTAAGCCCAACGCCATGTCGTTAGCCTCTTCCTATTACGTGAACGTGACTGCGACGCAGGGGGAATCCGGAATCTCCAGAAATTCCACCGTCTCGCTCCCGGAGCTGCATAGTATGGGCTATTTCAACGATATTCCTGCCCATACGCGGATTTCTACCTCGAATTTCGGTACAGCACTCCTTCCAGAGCGAGATGAAGACAACGAAGAGCCTACCACACCTCCCATTACTGAAGATTACTACGAATACGACGAAGAGGAAGAGGACCACAACATGGCTGCGGAGAGACTCAAAGTGGCAGTTTCTACGACCACGGAGCTTATTACTTCAGAACAGCCAGAGACCATGCCCACGACTTCCAAAAAAACCAGCAGTATTGAAATCATGTCCACCACAGAGAAGAAAAGACCAAACGAGCCTGGAAACCTGGATTTAGCGGCTATTTTAGCCCACGTGGGCCAAGAACTGACCAGTAGTTTGCTCCTACCGTCCAATCAAGCCAAAGATCCGTCGAATTCACCCTTATCTTTCTTGAGTCAATGGTTTGGTGGTAGTAGCCCACAGAAGGCTGCTCCAAAACTTCCCCAGCGTCATGGTTCTGACGATGCGACTCATTTGGAGCCACAACAAAACATTTTTAGCCTTTTTACACCCAAACAGCGGCTCAGACCCGGAGAAGATCTAGGAGACGACCAAAGCTCCGATGGACCCCCTCCCATTCGTCCTAGACCACTATGGAGTACCTTAGACAGTGTGGTCACACCCCCTAAAAGAGCAACCACGCCGCCGACACCGTCTTATTCTTCCCGCCCTCCACCCCCTGGTTTGAATATTAATAAACAGGATCTGGAGATTATCACAGCCCCGAATTTGTGGCAGGTCTTCGTGTCATCCAGTCTTAAAGATGAAACACAAGCCCTTCCTCCGTCGAGAAAAGGAGCGGGACGGTTCGGATACGTGGTTGATGCCGACGAAATTGCAGCGACAGATCTCGTTACGATGGACCAGCCCAGTGGGGTGGAATGGGGACTGCCTCCTGCACCCTCCCGGTTAGGTATGTACCCCCCAGAGGATCAGCGAAACCACGCCCCTAATTCACCCAGTGGTTCTTCTGAATCTCCTCCGAGGGTTGTGGCTCCCGCTTTTGTTGCAACAATGAATTTGGAGCGGATGGACAAAGGCAGCACTCGTAATGACGATTATTTGGGTCACGGTGAAGATCCCAGGGTAACTCACCAAGGACACGTAGCGAACCCATTGCCAGACCTTCGCAGACATAATAATTTGGACCTGGTGGTGTCTGGGAACCGTTTAAGAGATGCTCCTAACGTCCCATCATCCCCAAGCCAAGATTATTCCCTTTTGAATCCGTTGAACGAAAATGTGGGACCTAAGAGGCAGGAACACGTCTCTAACTCCAGGTTAAGCGCTCGCAGCAATAACTCTGTTCCGGCGTTGTTAGTTGTGGAGGTAAAGCAAGTTCTGAAGCCCCTTGGAGCACCCAAAGAAGATATATCTGATGAAGAGCTGAACCATCGAAACCAAAATCACGCCCCTTCTCTTGTTGTAGCTTATGTCACTAATAGTTCTGTTTGGGAGACAGCCGCTGGTGTAAACGTGGATTTAAATCAAAGGGTTTTCGAACCTCATCAAGATGAAAGTGATGAAAGTGAGCAGGAGGAAAGTGGAAGTGAAGAGGAGAAGGAGGAAGAAGAAGGGAAAAAATCTCAGTTACATTACGGTGAAGATTTCTATAGGGATTTGTGGAGCAGTAGGGATTACGCCCAATCACGCCAGAGTTATTCAGCAGATCGCGTCTGGGAAAAAGACGATTTAGAAAACCATCGAGATGAAAATGAAGAACAATTTGAAGAAACCGATGCGAAATTTGAGGAAGATGGAAATGAAGAACAAGATGAGAAATCCCAAGAAGAAGAAAGTGCAGAAGATAAAAAATCCGAGGAAGAAGTTAGGGAAAAAATTGAAATACCCAAAGATGTAGAAACTAAACAGGACGGTCTTTCAGCAGAACCAATGGCGGATGCCAGTTTGGACCTCCTTTCTGCCTTTCTCGCAAAAACCCCAGATCCAGCGCCGACAACAGCCACGCCCCCAAGTATTTTAGCTAGAGCCGGTCTCCCTTCGTTTTTCGGCCTGGGCGCTTTGCATCATCTCAACGTCGAAGACATGGAAGATCACTCGGCTTCAGCTGAAACCACCACAATGACTCCTACTTCAAGTTCAGCCCGATCCACTTCCAGCCCGACCACTACTCTGCACACTACCACGGTGGAAAGTAGCACGCTTACCAGTGCGCCAGTATTGTCTAATCGCAAAGACGAGTTTGAAGAAGAGTTGACCTACTTCGAGGGAGAAGAAATTGCCATGTCTGACGCAGAAAGAAGTCAAAACGAGGATGACGCCCCGAATAACGACCTTAAAACCGTTTTTCCCCCTGCAGTAACTACCTTTCCCTTTCCCCTCCCAGTACCACCTAACCGTACCAGCCACCCAGAAGTACCTTCAACTCCTCTGGTTGTGGTCCTCGAGAAAAACGACGTCATGACCGCCAGCTGGTCTTTGGAATCCCTTGCCTATGTAACCGTGGGAATCCTAACGGGACTGGGACTGCTCATATTCTGCTTGGGGGGATTATATTTGCGTTGCAAGCACCAACCTAGTCGTCTCATTTCGCGTATTTTGCAAAGCCGGGATGAAGATACGTTTTCCAAGATTTCGTCCGCGCCGCCTACTCCTCCTCCAGCACACTATCCCCGAAATCGTTCCTTGTCGTCTTCGTTTGTGATACCGGAAGGGGCGGATATCGGAGGCGGAGTCTTACAGGACCCTAGGTTCCTTGAAGCTGCCTTTGGCAGGCAGAAATTGAGGTCTTGGTTCACGGGACGCCACACGTTACCTTCAAATCTTACGGGAGTCGTGGACAATCCCAAAGAGGGCAGTTGCGTAGCCACGCCTCGTCCACTGCGTTCAGAACACGCGTTACCCATGAAAGCATACTTTACCGATGGGCAGTGTGGTTCGACGAGGGATTTGGTCTCGTTAGGGGCCAACAGCCGACGCGCATCGACATCGTGGCTACATCATTCTTTCCGAGAAGCTTCGTCTCACGAGTTTGCCCTGCAGCAGTCTGAGGAGATTTACGGTGAGAAATCGGCGGAAGAAGAGACGGAAGTCGTGATGGTGGTTGAAGATGAGCGCGAACGCCCTCGGTCATCCACGACTACGCTAAGATCGCCGCAGTACATGTACAAGAGTAGCGACGCCGAAGAAGAGGGAGATCATGGCGTAGAAGAGAGAAAATATCATCGTATCACCGTCAGTGGACAAAGGGAGGGCAGAGGAGGGTCTGTTACTGGCTCGCATGTCAGTCTCCTTTCGACGGACTCGGTTTCCCATCTCAACGCACCAGATGGCGACAGACTTATTTAATTTATTTCTACAAAAAAGAAACCTATTTAACCTTCTTTGTGATGTGATATTTATGGAGTGATGCAGAAGGAAATTAATTTGCTGTTGTGCAAAGTTGTGTAAACCCTCCTTTGTAGGCTTAAGTGAGGGTTTCGATTGGGGGTAATGGGTTTTCTCACTAAAAGTATGAATTCTTGTTCCTGAGTTTTCAGTTTCCGTGTCCTGGGAAATGGTTTGGATACTTACGAAGTGGCATTGGTAAATTGAACTAGCCGCCTTTCATAAATAGATTTGCTTGATTATAGATCGCTTTTGACTCCCCTTAGAGGTACTGTATTCAGATTCCCCTATTCGTGTAAAAAGGCATTATTGAATAATATTCATTATTAAAAAAGCAGTTAAGAATTAAGAATATTAGCGTTCAATTATTCGAATAAAACTAGATTAAAGTGTAGTTATTAGTTGTGCTTAATGAGCTTAAGGCTCCCGTATACCTTAACTCAGCGGTTCTCAAACTGTGCGCCGCGGTAGGCTTATAGGGGCGCCGCGAAAGATTCCTAGAATTTCATAGATGCAGCAATTATATAGGCCAAAGTTCTAAGGGGCGCCGCGGGAGCTGGGGATATGTTCCGAGAGGCGCCGCGAACAAAAAAGTTCGAGAACCCCTGCCTTAACTTATTGATGGGAAAGAGTCACAGATGGCACTGATGTTGTTATTGTTTTCCGGAAGCTTTGCATGAGAAGGTAAAAGACGATTGTTTTGGATTTAAAAATGAATCACAAATAGAAGGTACGACTACTGCAATTATTGTGCGTATTTCAACTCGGAGATTTGTGAAAAGCTGTCATTTTACGGGAATAAGTTCGTGTACCTTTGGTACTAGTAAACATAGTACAATCAAACTGTGCCAGAAAGCTGAGGTACTAGAGCTTAGATGAACGAGACGTAGTAATTTAAGGTGAGAAGTTTTAGCTTAACGGGTTTTCAATTTTTCGGTTTGTATTATTCATAAAAGTATACTGAAAAAATAGGAACCCTTTTATCATTCGCAGGCGGAACGGACACGCAGTTTGGCTGAACGTTCGCTAGAAGACGCCACTGACGCGGCACGACAAGAAGTAAACCTTCGTTTAGCATCGAGATAACATTTTAAATTGTGAAATTTGGACAGTTAAAACGGTTTAAAGCCGTCTTAAGACGGACGTGGACTGAGTCCCTCACTAAATGGGCCGAAGCAGAGCTCCAAGCCGCAAAAAAGCGGAAGGAAGAATTAAGCCACGCCCTTGCTTCATTACGGCAAGCTCCTATACTAAGATTTCGATCCTGATCTCGCTAAGTGTTCTTTTTCCACCCGCCTGCTGTTCTAGTCTTTTTTTAAACACTTTTTCATTCTAATATTCCATTAGTGTATTAGCTTGGCCGGCATCTATTGTTTATAGAACATCTGTCTAGACAAGTCTTGATATGGTAACACTCTATCTGCAGTATCATCCTTTACAACGAAAACCGATTGAAAGAGCAATACTGCTCATTCTGACACTCAAAACGGTGTACCTTAGGATCGTACTTACACACGTTGAAAGTGCTCAGTCTTAACATCACATGCGTTTGGGTACAACATGATTCGCAGAGGAAGCGAATTATTTTCCCTATTATATTGCATTTGATTTAACTTCTAAGAGTTCATTGTTTGTTAAACGTGAAAAGAATAGTAGACGTAAAACATGTATTTCTTTGCATAGGGATTGACATATTCCCTAATAATGGCCTGTATTAACGCATTTCTTTTGTTTGACTCCATGCATGGGGTAAAGTTGAAGCAGTGACTTTGATTTGATATTTGGAGGCGTTGGTAGAGAAAGAGAAAAAGGAAACCCTCTGTTTTCAATTACGAAATTATTTTTTTTGGAATGTGACTTGCTGCAACAACGCGGTATAGCAAGTTGTTCAATTGTGTCCATGTTGGCGTGGAGTAGAAGAAGAAGAGGACGACGATGAAGACGCTCTGCCTTGCGAGTACTGGACAGTACTATAGGTACTACTACTAGTCTGACTGGTGACCAGCGTGCGACTGGAAGTGGAGCGCATCACCTGTTGTTGCTGGTACTGTTGAGAGTAAGGCCCGAAACGACTGGGTTGGTGCTCTTCTCGTTCAGTTTGACTCGCAGCAGGTACCTTGGGAGAAATTAGGAGATTTAGAATTTTGTTTTTCGAAATTAGCCAGAGTATTGGTACTTGGATGGTAACGCGGTTTTCGTCGGCTGGTAACCGATTTTTACTGCTCGTACGAGTGACTGGTTGATGGTAAAATGAGTCTTCTTCGCATACTTCGAGTTTTTGGGACGATTTTAGGGAGGAAAGCGACGTGGTGGAGTTTGACGAAGGGAGTTCTTTTGTCTTTTTTGAACTCCAGGGATCAGGTTCAACAGGATAATCCAAGGAGCGAGTTAAGTGCGTAGCTAACTCGGAAGTATGCTCATCTAGTGGACGGAAGGGACGCAGACTCAAGTTACTATCTTCGCGTAGCAATGCTGGCCCGAACTGGAAAAAATTGACATAGTATAGCTAAAAAGGTGCTGTGCAGCTGGTGCAGTTTAATTTTTCGTATCAAACTCAGTACTAGTATCGAACTCAATAGATACGTTAGCGTGAGCAACTGGATACTTTTGTAGAAGTAGAGTATGTTTTGGAATTTAAAATATATCACTTTTTACTTTAGTAAAAGAATGTCTAACACAGTACTCAAACTGTTGATCGCCTTGTGGACTTGGCAAATTGACCAATGACAGGTGCTTATCCGTCGTTTCGACCAATCCTGTCAACGCGACAGGGCAATGCGACACAAGGACGACTCGGCAAAAGGACTTCATGTACCCGACACAAGGACGACGGACCCCGACGCAAGGACGACGAAAACCAACAGAAGGACGCCAGGCCCACGTTAAAAAATACAGGCCATATTAAAAAATACATTACAAGGTTAGGTTAGGTTACGTTAGGCATCCTTCTGTCGGGGTCCGGAGTCCTTGTGACATATTTTTTTACTACGGCTTATGCACTTTCTAATCTCGTTGGCACTTAGCCAATGAGCAGAGACTTCTTTTTTAACTCGAAATTCTATTGGTCCCTTAAAAGATTATGGACCTGGCGTCCTTCTGTCGGGGCCCGTCGTCCTCGCGTCCGGGCCCGGCATCCTTTTGTCAGGTACACGGAGTCCCTTTGTCGAGTCATCCTTGTGCGTACTTTCCCGCTTACGCAGGGTTCTCAACACAATAACCCTTCTAAGCTCCCCAGTCAATTAAAGGAACAGGTCATTCAATTAATTGCCTTTTAGTAGCGAAGATAATCCCTCTTCACTGACAAAAAGGACAAAACAAGAAAGTGAAATTAATTATGTACAAAATTCATATTAATCAGTCACGGAATATAACAATGTTAATCATTTTCTCTTACTACAGAATAAAACGAAATTTAAAGTATGCACAACATAGTAAAATAATGTACTAAACATGTGGTAAGGTCATGCATGGAATGGTAATAATGTATACTGCAAAAACGGTACGGATATTGACTATATCAGTGTTTCATATAATCAGATCAATAATTAACTGGTATTATCGTGACAAAAATAAACACTAAATTAAGACGGTTTTTTAGAATGTAAAAGCTCCAATTTCTTTTTTTTAATAAAATAAAATAAACTTACTCAAACTCGTAAGGAATTTCTTTAAAAAATTGGTAAAGTACACTACATTTACATTGATAAATTTACCACAAAATGCGCATTACTAAGCTTTTCAAGCCACGCATCGTTGGACTGTTCTGAACATATCTTAAGCATAAAGTTATCGAGGACTTACGCCTTCAAGTCCGTGGTAGTCTTTCAGTGAACCGCGGAAGATTTTCGGGGGCGTGGTTGGCGCTGAAAGCAGACAAGAGCGCGACCTGACTTTACCACTGGAATCGTCTGGTAGCAAAAAATCAGGCAAATCCTCATCGGATGTCAAACTCAGCAATCCTTGCAATGGTTAAAATAGCTCTAAAATAACAAATAGACTTGGCATTGCTAAATTTACCGGAAGATGGCGTGCTGGAATCTTCATCCGAAGCCAAGGATTTGATCACCCCAGGTAAAATGACTTCCTCGGTTCTCCTCTCGTGTTGGGTCATTACGGTTGAAGTAGTGGTCATTGCCTGCTGGTGAGACTGGCCAGCAATTGTAGTGGCAGCCGCCTTTTTGCTTTCTAGGAAGGATAACGACCGTACCACAGGCATCCGGGACAGAAAAGATGAGGAAGAGACCATGGCGGACGCTAAATTAGTATTGGCGCTTGCTTTGCTCTCGTTAGCAGGATCATCCAGGACTTGATGCGCATTATTAATCAGTAGCTCAATAACTCGCGTTTGGTGCACTGTATCCACTAAAGAGCTGAGGGAGGCTGAGCCTTCAGTAGTACGGAGCAGTGTGGGTCCAAAAACGATACCCAGGTTAGAAGCAGGCATATTGTTTGCGTCAGCGCCGTCCGCTACACGCCGTAAATGGAGTAAAAGTTGCGACAGCGTCGCGTAGTGAGGCCGAGGTAATTTTATACACAGATCCCGCAACTCTGCCACTGCGACGCTAGTGTCGGCTTCACTGTTGGACGAATATTCTTTGGCAATTCTAACATAGTTAAACCAAGCAAATGATTTAAATTCAATGAGGATAATTATTTTATAAAATGGGAGCCTTTTTTACCTGATAAACTCCGGGTAGAGTCGGTAAGTGAGTAACGGCTCCGGTAATTGGCGAAGGTAGAGTTTGAGGACGTTGGCAATGACGTTGGGATGCACGTCTGTCAGCTCGACTAATTCTGCGCCGTTCTCAAAGGCTTGGCACAGCTTTTCTACCTTGGATTTCACGCCTGACACACGGTACAAACCCTGTCGTTAAGAAAACCTTCAGTCAAGGTTTATTTCAAGGTTTGCTTCAAGGTAGACTTAACCCCTCTTTCTTGCTTAAGCAAAAGAAATGTTTAAATTTAGAGTATTTCCACTGCAAGACAAAGTAACTCTTGGCCAGGACTTTTTCAGGCATTGAGCTGTCAAGTTTGGAATGCTAGCAAACTAGGAGAATAAATCTACTCCTTAATTTACTTGGGCCAATCTATTAACTTACGTGTTTCGGGAATCTGAACGTGAACTTCACGAATATTCCCGAAAATAAGAGTGAAGGAAGTACTTGGAAATTTACGTTTAGTCTCTCATCATGGCAACGAAATCGTAAAGGGATAAAAAAAATTAGCTTACCTTGACAGGAATACCTCGTGCGTCAATTTCTGCCACGCATTTCAGCAGTAATCTCGGTACGGTGGCGCCGGTTTCGGCCAAGTGCTGGTGTAAATCCACTCCGAATGTATTCATCTTTCGTGGTAGGCGTTTATGACCGCATTGTAACGCCAGTGTTTCTAAACACTTTTTGTGACAGCTTAATCCGCACTGTGTGATCAAAACCACTAATTAAACTTCCCTAATTTTCTTTGCGTGCAGAAAAGTTACCTCTGTGCACTCAGCGCCTTGGAAATAGACATAGCTGTCACATTCTCGGCATCGAGAAGGCGTCTTTAATTTCCGAAATGTATGGGTGGTAGCCGCTTTGGAAAAACAGGCTCTGCGACCAGCCCCGGACGTAACCCCGCCTCCTAGATGACCCGCGTCGTGTTCGTCATCGGCATTTCTGTCATCAGTGAGACCGTCTAGAGGGTCTTGGGATTGACTTGGCAGCAAACGACGAGCAGGCATCATAGGAGACGTCGTAGGAGAGTTGTCTTGGCTTTTGCCACTCCGACTGGAACCCAAACTATCCGTGTCTGAGGCGACCAAGAAACCACCGCTGTTAGGCACACTCACTGCGCTTGGGGAGGGAGAAGGGGAGGATACGGGACCCATCCACGCCTGTAAGGGACCTTCACCAACTATATGATTTTAAAAAAGTTTGTCATTTAAAGATCGAAACAGCAATTGATCATTCACTTACACTTATGGGTGGCGGTGCTGGTAGGCGGGGATTCTTCACTACTTTCTAAAGACAGGGATCCGTTGGACTTTCTTTCGCGTTCTAAGCCAGCAGCAGAAGAAGGCGTAATTGTCATGTCTGAAAACGGTTCAAAGACAAAGGGGCCGGAATTACTGGTAGGGGGCATGACTTTCTGGGATACTGGTAGTCGGCGTATAAAGTCCGCGTACTGGGACCCAGGTTCGTATAACCGACTGCTTTCACAGAGGGTTTGGTACTACATGCACGTTTTAAAATTTGGTTGTCAGTGAGTTCCTAAAATTTGTAAGCAGACTGAAGTATACTTGAACGGGTGAAGGTGCTGCCACTGTGTGCTGAAGTTGGAAGTAAGCTACCGTAACGGCTTTCATGGTTTGATCGCATTGAAGCATGAGTTCGCGTACTTGCTGAAGAACTTGGGCCTTGACTTGTAGTAGATGAGCATGTCTTTCGTTGGCCTCAGCCACGCAGGCTTTGTAAGTTGCTTCTGCCTCTAGGGCCTGTGAAAACACATTGTGTTTAGTCGAAAGTCAGGGACACAAAGTTCGATTTTTTTAAATCTCTGAAATAGGCTCCCGTTACCGTGTGCGAAAAGCTATTTCAAATAGAAGTGATCAAACTAGCCAGTATATGTACAGTAATAGTTAGGGGAATTTAGCCAAACATAATTAGACCTCATAAAAGAAAATCGAAGATCTACTCATTCGAATTTTGCATCAAATTACTCTTAAAATTTCGAATATTCAAACGCATATTTCCGATTCACTAGCCTGCTATAGTGTTGAAACCCCAGTTGAAATTCCGGGCTAAAACTTAATAATCCCAAACCCACGACAAACTTTAAGGCTCCAGCATACCTTAGCTCGGTTTCGTGAAAAATGTTACATTTCGTGAAAAAACGTCGCATTTCATGAAAAAACTCTTTTGACTGTAAGCTTGATCATACTTACATCTAGTGTAAAGCGTAGAAACTTTGCCGACAATTAGCAATGTGTTTCTTTTTTTACTTTCTTACGCAAGGCTTTCGCAAAACAATAACAAACATCAACGCCATCTGTGACTGTTTCGCAGCAATAAGCTAAGGTTTACGGGAGCCTTAATGTAGTACTAATTTTTAACTTCTACCGCTTGGATTTTTCCAGAATTTTTCTCAGAATCCTCTTCCCTCTTGAAAATTTATAACTAATTTTCCAGCTTAAAATTCCTGCCAAATTCCTAGATTTTTATTACCTTTCCTGGTATAGTTTTACTGCCCTGCTTTTATCCCCACTGTGAATCTCCAAAATAGCGTAAAAATAAGCCAAAATTAGTTTTATGATCTTTCCTGATATCTGAGAAAGATCAGAATAGGGTGTCTTCTGGAGCCAAATTACTTCGTTGAGATTCCTTTGTGAAGACATGTAAAAATGCGGAGAATTTGTCGGGTTTACGGGAATGAAAGGTATTTAGAAAAACATAAAAAATACCTTTTGCCAAGCCTCCTCGACGGTTTTGTGCTTCTTGTCGTGTCTTTCCATGCCTTGCTCTTGAGCCTTTTCCCATTCTTGCTGTCGCTGGACGTAAGCGGCCCTGGCTTTCCGTAAATTGGTTACAGCCTCGTGCATTCGCTTCAGTTCCCTGTGCCAAGTGGCTTTGATGGCCTTCCGATGACGCTCGTGTTCCTGGCGCCGCGCTGTCAAAGGCTAAATTAGCAGAAAGACAGTCAAAAAAATAAAAAAAATAATGGCCTCTCCCCCATGCACAGCTACTAATTACTACATTTACCTCTAGGAATTTGTGTCCCGTGATGAGGGAGCACGTGGTTTGCAAAGTAGCACCATTTTCGATCTCTTGGTCCAAAGCCGTAATGTAAATGGACTGGAACGGCAGAAATCCCTACAGTAATTCATTTTTATTTTACCATAGAAATACGATCTCAATGAGCGATTCTTTTTTACTTCTTCTTTTAAAGCGGCGCGCGTAGTATGGGCAATTTTAGCCAAGTTTTTCGCGGTATCGGCTTCAAGTTGAGCGCGTTTTTCAACATAATTCAGCACGTCACGAGCGTACTTTGCCCATAACTTCGCTCGGTTCAAGGCCACCTCTACACCTTGCTCCAAGGATAATAATATCGTGTCTAATTGCGCAGGCGAACCCTGGAGGGCCGTTTTGGTGTCTCGTCCTTCAATTTCTGCATCTGACGCCACGTTTTCGCATGACTGAAAAGAATTTTAGCTCTGGAAATTGATTCTCTCTTGAGTTAAATTTTTCGTCTTGCTTACCTTGGTTTTACTCGATATCGAGCTCGCTAAGGATACATTGCTGTCCAGATCGCCCATCAAATACTCGGATACTCTGTTAAATCAAGCGGTTAGATTCCCCCTTTAAGCAGCTAGTTTGAGTACTACCTGCTACTGAAAGTAAGCGCCAAATGGTCAATGGCATCGCAAAATTCTTTCGCATCGCTTGTCTTGGGATCTTCATAATTGTGATCTACAAGTAGGCGGAATACCACAGAGCACACATTATTTAGCTCTTTAATATTCGGGGAAATTAGTAGCAATAATATGCTTTCTTAGAATTGAAAACTTAGTATTTATTTTTTACTTAATAACTTTAAAGGACACCGGGTCTAAGATTAATTTAGAATTGTAGACACAACTAATAACTAATCTCATTATCGATTTGACTGTTCTACAACGGAAACTTCTTATCATCCGTCCTGTTCTGTTTAAAGTACAAGACGTTGCCCAGAGTGACGTCAGAACACCATGTCACTGAATAAAAAAAATGCGAATACGGGATATAAAGCAAATAACGCGGGCGGGAATTTATTTTCAGTTATAATACTGGAATTAGTGGGTTGTAATGGTTTTGATGTCAGTTGAACCTAAAACTTATCAAAACATAAAGTGAAAGCTAAAATAGTACCCAAACTGTAGCTGCAAAAGCTTCTGGGGCACATTATCAAAATCAATTTAAATGAATGTTTCATAATTATCCTTACGATTTCGCATGTAAAAGAATCGTGGTCACCAAATGTGGTTAGAAACCACTTTGCCCTTTCCCTTATCTTGCATTGAAAGTTAGGTGCCCGACAAAAAACGGAAAATCGTACTTTTCAGGTTCCATACATTTCCCGACAAGTAATTATCAAGAAAGTAATTATTTTACCATGGCAGCTGGCGAGTAATAATTTCGATAAACCTTACTTGCGTGAGAAATTGGCTGTTTGACGGAGCTCACTGTTTTTCTCTTTCTTTTTATTTCGGTTGAAAATTGAGGGTAAGAGTGCCACGAAAACCCTTCTATAACAGCAAGAAAATTACTAAAGTTAACTGTCAAACGTTTTGTTCCCTTAAATTTGCTTTTATAAACTGCATTTTAAAAATATCAAACGCAACAAGCAATAACATTCTGGGGTGACAGTGGAATTCTGTTATGAACATAAACAAGACGGATGTTTGGTTGGGATCCATAATTATTGTGAGATGTAAGATCACAGTAGCATTACCCACGACGTATTTTACATAATAATTCTCTAAATCAGAAACTATTTCATCAAACATGACATAACCAAGATAAAACTTTATGAGTCACCCTAACAGGGAAAAAAGTAGTTTCTGAGATTCTGACCTTTAACTTGCTGGATAAGTGTGCCAGCTGCGACCAGCAGATCCGTGGATTGCAAGGTCGGGTATCGTTCCAAGATTCCGCGTAGAATGCGCAAAACTTCGCCTAGACGTTCGTGGGCCGCGACTCTAAGTGCCTCATTTTTATCTATTGTCAACAGAAACATAAAGTAAGGGTAATTAGGACCCCCATTTCTGGCTTTATTTTTTTAATGATTCTTTTATTTCCTTTTTTTTGGGGTAGTAATAGTAATGAAATGTAAATGTACCTCGGTCTGGATGAAGGATCCGTCTGAGTTTGCCCAAGGCCTCTTTAAAAGCTCGTACTTCTTGTGTGAGGGCCACGATATCTTCCTGTTCCACTAAATGGCTATCGGTACTGCCTTCGGAACTCATAGACGCCAAAGAAATGGATCGGGAGGCCGGTATCGGCGCGGGTATGGAAACACTTTGGGGTGCGGCAGCCATCGCCACTACACAATCGGCTCCCACCGCAGTCAGACAAGGACTCTGTCAGAAAAACACACAACAAAAGAGTCCAAAATGAAGTTCTGCAAGGGGCTGTTGCATTCAACGTTCAATTTTCTTTCCAAAAAACTTCCTTTTCGCGTAAAGGAACAGGAGAGCCAAAGAAATATATATCTACCAGACGGGTTTTTCCTTGAATTCTTTTCTACTTGGGCAGCGTCTCCGGAGCAAGCTAAAGTTAGCTTGGGGCGCGAACTAGGCGGATCGAGCAAGCAAATTCGACTGTATAGTCGTGGTGGGCAGTGAGCCAAAGACGGCAAACAGAGACCCAAGACACATATACACGTACGGACACGGTATTTGGGTACCACACACACAAAATGTAGAAGAAAAATAAAAGTGAAAAAAATTGCACTGTTTTAACCCCAAAAGATTGGTAAAGAACTTTTTTCTGCCTTTTAGGTAAAAAATTGTTGGCAGCCGTTCAGGTTTATAAGGGATGGGGGAATTATCCGCAAAATAGTCACAGATAAGTCTCGCATGATTACAAGAGAGATTGGGGAGGGTCCAGAGTAGCTCTTACCACACTCGCACACACTTGACTCGCGATTACTGGCTAAGACTGTCAGGTGAGGAGAGCGAGAGAACAGAGAAGGGAAAGAGAGGAGGAGGAGCGAAGAAAGAGAAAGAGAGGGAAAAAAATAGAATCCGATCCTGAATTTTGAATGGCCCAAAGAGAAGCGTCGGACGCCGAGGAGAAACTGATGGGACGAGCTTGGAGGAGGTTAAAAATACTTGGTGGGCCCCGCAGCGGCGTCGGCGTTATGGCCCACATTGGGCCATCGGGCCACTCGCGTGCTATAATTAGTATTAATATATATATATATATATATATATATATATATATATATATATATTAATACTAATTCCTAAGAGGGTGTGGAGGGAAGATTAAGCCGACGGAAAAGAAAAAGAATTTCATGTCACGCGGTCGGCGAGTTTGTCGAGATAAAAAATGTGTGTCGCTTGGGTACTGATACACGATGAATTTCAAGCCTTAGTTCGAAGGCCGGCAGTTGAGATAGTGTTTTTGAACAGCTCAAAGAAAAAATTCGAAAACCAGCGCGTAAAATTTAAAAAATAACCACCTTTGACAACTTCTGCAAGAGACTATTCAATGCCTTTTGCGAGGAAAATAACTTCAGAATGTGCAGCCCTCTATTGAAACAAAGAATAAGACAAGGCTCACAGAAATTATAGGATTTCAGGATACAAGGAACCGAGGGCTATTTTTCATTTTAAAAGATGCCTTTGAGGAGCAGACCGCTCCAGGGTAGGAAAAGGTTCTAAAGAAGTTGCTATAAAGGCTCGGGAAATGCCTTTTGCGGAGAAACGTACGTAGTGTATCCCGGGGTCAACAATGACACTAGTGTGTCAGTTTCTAACAATAAATTTTTCTTTTTTTCAGCTAGTGGAGTGAAAGAAATGTGCAAGTTTTAACGACTCTTATCAACGAAAATTGACGAGAATCGTTAAGCTAAACTAATCTAACCTAACCTATAACCTAACCTAACCTAACCTAACCTAACTAAGCTAACCTAATTAACTTAACCTAACTAACCTAACCTATCCTAACCTAAACTAATGCAATTTCCAATCCAACTACCAATTTTGAACTCGAGTTACACCCGTTTGTCATTCGGTTTCCGACAACGTTTTGAAACCATAATACACACAAGTGTCATTTTTATCCCCGAGTTCCGAAACTGGAGAACCTGTTGCTTTTTTAATATTTCCTAAGAGCGCTTCTAGTGGCCAAAGCAGGAAACGTATAGTTCTTCTTCTCCGAAAAGGCATCATTTAGCCGTTTCAACAACTTCTTCGTTCTTGTTAGCCTATCGTTTTGGTGTGCCAAACCTCTCGTGCTATTTTAGCTTGGGAGGTGTTTGGTAAGTTGTGTAGGTTTAAAGGGGGAGTCAGGTCCGAAAAAAAAATATGTTATAGAGGAGACCAAAGAACATGAATATGTTATAAAGGAGAACCCCTATGTCAATTATGCATATTAACCGAGTAATTATGTATGTACCTGGAACTTTAAGCCAGCAAAGAGCAAACGCTCACGCTGGTAGTATAAGTAAAAAAAAAACGAGTAATTAAGTATTTAGCGGTTTAAGCTCCGCCCCTTTACTCCAAAATTCAAATTTTCCTATCCTTATAACATGGGGGGACAGTTGGCCGGAGAGCTAGCGCCTTTACCTATTAGCGCATTCAAAATCGGACCTTTGATTTATAGGGACGGCACCATTATCTTTCTTTTGAATGCTCAAGCTAGTCTGTAGGTGCTTTGGATAATTTATAAGCTCGATCACAAATAACTTACTTTTTCTTCGCGCCGCGACGTGCGGGATCCGCTGTACGCCATGAAGCAAGCGTTACCCGCAAAGTCAGAGCCGCCACGCGCGGTCCCATTGCCAGGGGATGGGCTCTCGACTGCGAAGCCGACCCGAAACTTGCCCAAAGGCTCTCAGGCGCGGGTCTCGGCCCGGCAGGACGGCAAGCTACGGCGATCGCGCGATGGCGCGAAGAAAAAGTCAGTTTTTTGTGATCGAGCTTGTAAATTATCCAAAGCACCTACAGACTAGCTTGAGCATTCAAAAGAAAGAAATGGTGCCATCCCTATAAATGAAAGGTCCGATTTTGAATGCGCTCATAGGTAAATGCGCTAGGCCTCCGGCCAACTGTCCTCCCATGTTATAAGGATAGGAAAATTTGAATTTTTGAGTAAAGGGGCGGAGCTTAAACCGCTAAATAATTCATTACTCGGTTAATATGCATAATTGACATAGGGGTTCTTCAGCCAGAACACTTCATTTGGTCTCCTCTATAACAAATTTTTTTTCGGACCTGACTCCCCCTTTAAGGGGCGGGATCTGGGGGAGTCGATTAAGGAAACTTTGCCGACGGCAAGAGCCATAGCACGTTGAGCCAGGTGCAAAAGTTGATCCTGCCGGGGAGAATAGGACGAACGTTAGTCTGCTAGGCTATTTTGTCACGTGTTTTCGTGTCATTATGTGCGTAAAACTATTCATTGGTATGGTTCCACATTTTTCAGTTGTGTCTTACCTTGTTATTGGTTTTGTCTTTTACTATAATAGTTTTCTCATACGCAAGTACTTTTTCTTTGATTGTGCCAACTGCTTCCTGATTTTGTAGAGGTGCGTGTCAAACTGTAGGTTTGGTGCGTCTGCGTGTCAAACTGAATCGTGAATTTTTTTTTTTTTACTTTCTTTCGTTGTCTGGTTTTTTTGTTTTTGTTTTCTTTTGGTATTATATACTGTGCATGAACGTTTATTATTCATTTTCGGATTGGTTTCTTTCTATAGTACATAGTCATTTCTTGTGTTTAATCTTAACTGTATTTTAGTTAGTGCTTTGCGAAAGTTTTCTAGGTCTTTTGTCGTCAATATGATATTCGCCTGTATCTGTAAAGCTCGTTATTCGCAAGGGTGGAATGGTTTCGACTCAGAAAGTCGAGGTGTTCAATGCACGCCAATGGCTTTCGTCAGGCCCGTACCCAGGATTTTGGTTCGGGGGGGGGGGGGAGGGGGTTCAATCCCTTTCGTGTCTTTTATAGTGTGGAGCTATTTTTCGTCGCCTGACACGTGGAATACGGGAAATATGGAATTTATTATGTGTTTGGGGGAAGAAATATATCATACTTATGAGCATCGGCATGTGTATTTTTATATAAAATAATTACTGACAGCTACACTTTATGACAACATCTAACTACGCAAAACAGTATCACGCCAAAAAAGTGTACCCTATACACCCCTAAATTTTAATTTTTGCGTATCATTTTTCCAAAATTCATCAACTAAATTTCTTCCACTTCTTTTTTTTCTTTCTCTTTCCCCAATCTTTTCACCTATTTCTGTTCTTTATTATATCCTCTTATTCTCATTTCTCAATCTCCTCCATTGTTCTCATCAGAGACTTATTTCTGACATTTAATTCCTCAGGCAAAGAACGAACTACGCCAAGTTTATCGACTCGCCGCATAATATCCCACATTCAAACAAGACGATAGCTGGGCTATCGAATGAGCTGGGCAAGTGATGTGTTGATGTGAGTGTCTTGTTTGTGACACCAGATGGAAGAAGTAGTGTTATTGTAAGCGCGTATATTTCAATATTGGTTACGTTAGTTTTTTTTAGGGGATGTTAGAATGAGTTTTTTTGTGATAACTATAGAGGTTTATGTATGGGAGTAGGGAACTATGATGACGATTTGAAACTGTTGAAAAGTTGGATGGATAGGGATGTATGATAGTGGTTGCAGGATAATTTAGAGTGTGAGCTAGTTTTAAAAATGAAGGTTGGAAGTTGAGGTTTTGTGTGGTTTTGTTTTGGTTTGTCGGCTTCGTTTGGTTTTTGTAGTTTGTTGTGTGAAAAGAGGTATGTAGATAGTGTGATAAAAGTATGGTTGTTGGGTGGTTGATTCGTTTGGGGTTTCGCTGTTAGTGACTGTGGTGTTGGTGGGCGTTGAAGTATGGGGATGAAATAGGGGGTGTTGAATTTTTTTTAGCAAAATGGTGTGATTGGGTTCCCGGTTGCCGGTTTTTGGGAAGGGAGCTTGAAAGCGGGCTTTGACGTTGAGTTCTCCTATGGTTTAAAGGGGAGTCAGGTGCAAAAAAATAAAAAAATATGTTATAGAGGAGACCAAAAGAAATGTTCTGGCTGAAGAACCCCTATGTCAATTATGCATA